>OU696586.1:0-252967 GCA_916048095.2 Sacculina carcini
TAGTTAACACTTAGGGAACACTTAGGTAACACTTAGGTAACACTTAGGTAACACTTAGGGCACACTTAGGTAACACTTAGGGCACACTTAGGTAACACTTATGTAACACTTAGGTAACACTTAGGTAACACTTAGGGCACACTTAGGTAACACTTAGGGCACACTTAGGTAACACTTATGTAACACTTAGGTAACATTCATGTAACACTTAGGTAACACTTAGGGCACACTTAGGTAACACTTAGGGCACACTTAGGTAACACTTAGGTAACACTTAGGGCACACTAGGTAACACTTAGGGTACACTTAGGTAACACTTAGGTAACACTTAGGGCACACTTAGGTAACACTTAGGGCACACTTAGGTAACACTTATGTAACACTTAGGTAACATTTATGTAACACTTAGGTAACACTTAGGTAACACTTAGGTAACACTTAGGTAACACTTAGGGCACACTTAGGTAACACTTAGGGCACACTTAGGTAACACTTAGGTAACACTTGAGGCACACTTAGTTAACACTTAGGGCACACTTAGGTAACACTTAGGGCATACTTAGGTAACACTTAGGTAACACTTAGGTAACACTTAGGTAACACTTAGGTAACACTTAGGTAACACTTAGGTAACACTTAGGGTACACTTAGTTAACACTTAGGGCACACTTAGGTAACACTTAGGTAACACTTAGGTAACACTTAGGGCACACTTAGGTAACACTTAGGGCACACTTAGGTAACACTTATGTAACACTTAGGTAACATTTATGTAACACTTAGGTAACACTTAGGTAACACTTAGGTAACACTTAGGTAACACTTAGGGCACACTTAGGTAACACTTAGGGCACACTTAGGTAACACTTAGGGCACACTTAGGTAACACTTAGGTAACACTTAGGTAACACTTAGGTAACACTTAGGTAACACTTAGGGCACACTTAGGGCACACTTAGGTAACACTTAGGTAACACTTAGGTAACACTTAGGTAACACTTGGGTAACACTTAGGTAACACTTAGGTAACACTTATGTAACACTTAGGTAACACTTAGGTAACACTTAGGTAACACTTAGGTAACACTTAGGTAACACTTAGGTAACACTTAGGTAACACTTAGGTAACACTTAGGTAACACTTAGGGCACACTTAGGGCACACTTAGGTAACACTTATGTAACACTTAGGTAACACTTAGGTAACACTTAGGGCACACTTAGGTAACACTTAGGGCACACTTAGGTAACACTTAGGTAACACTTGAGGCACACTTAGTTAACACTTAGGGCACACTTAGGTAACACTTAGGGCATACTTAGGTAACACTTAGGTAACACTTAGGTAACACTTAGGTAACACTTAGGTAACACTTAGGTAACACTTAGGTAACACTTAGGTAACACTTAGGGCACACTTAGTTAACACTTAGGGAACACTTAGGTAACACTTAGGTAACACTTAGGTAACACTTAGGGCACACTTAGGTAACACTTAGGGCACACTTAGGTAACACTTATGTAACACTTAGGTAACATTTATGTAACACTTAGGTAACACTTAGGGCACACTTAGGTAACACTTAGGGCACACTTAGGCAACACTTAGGGCACACTTAGGTAACACTTAGGGCACACTTAGGTAACACTTAGGGTACACTTAGGTAACACTTAGGTAACACTTAGGGCACACTTAGGTAACACTTAGGTAACACTTAGGGCACACTTAGGTAACACTTAGGGCACACTTAGGTAACACTTATGTAACACTTAGGTAACATTTATGTAACACTTAGGTAACACTTAGGTAACACTTAGGTAACACTTAGGTAACACTTAGGGCACACTTAGGTAACACTTAGGGCACACTTAGGTAACACTTAGGTAACACTTGAGGCACACTTAGTTAACACTTAGGGCACACTTAGGTAACACTTAGGGCATACTTAGGTAACACTTAGGTAACACTTAGGTAACACTTAGGTAACACTTAGGTAACACTTAGGTAACACTTAGGTAACACTTAGGTAACACTTAGGGCACACTTAGTTAACACTTAGGGCACACTTAGGTAACACTTAGGTAACACTTAGGTAACACTTAGGGCACACTTAGGTAACACTTAGGGCACACTTAGGTAACACTTATGTAACACTTAGGTAACATTTATGTAACACTTAGGTAACACTTAGGTAACACTTAGGTAACACTTAGGTAACACTTAGGGCACACTTAGGTAACACTTAGGGCACACTTAGGTAACACTTAGGTAACACTTAGGTAACACTTGAGGCACACTTAGTTAACACTTAGGGCACACTTAGGTAACACTTAGGGCATACTTAGGTAACACTTAGGTAACACTTAGGTAACACTTAGGTAACACTTAGGTAACACTTAGGTAACACTTAGGTAACACTTAGGGCACACTTAGTTAACACTTAGGGCACACTTAGGTAACACTTAGGTAACACTTAGGGCACACTTAGGTAACACTTAGGGCACACTTAGGTAACACTTATGTAACACTTAGGGCACACTTAGGTAACACTTAGGGCATACTTAGGTAACACTTAGGTAACACTTAGGGCACACTTATGTAACACTTATGTAACACTTAGGTAACATTTATGTAACACTTAGGTAACACTTAGGGCACACTTAGGTAACACTTAGGGCACACTTAGGTAACACTTAGGGCACACTTAGGTAACACTTAGGGCACACTTAGGTAACACTTAGGGCACACTTAGGTAACACTTAGGTAACACTTGAGGCACAATTAGTTAACACTTAGGGCACACTTAGGTAACACTTAGGGCATACTTAGGTAACACTTAGGTAACACTTAGGTAACACTTAGGTAACACTTAGGTAACACTTAGGGCACACTTAGGTAACACTTAGGTAACACTTGAGGCACACTTAGTTAACACTTAGGGCACACTTAGGTAACACTTAGGGCATACTTAGGTAACACTTAGGTAACACTTAGGTAACACTTAGGTAACACTTAGGTAACACTTAGGTAACACTTAGGTAACACTTAGGTAACACTTAGGGTACACTTAGTTAACACTTAGGGCACACTTAGGTAACACTTAGGTAACACTTAGGTAACACTTAGGGCACACTTAGGTAACACTTAGGGCACACTTAGGTAACACTTATGTAACACTTAGGTAACATTTATGTAACACTTAGGTAACACTTAGGTAACACTTAGGTAACACTTAGGTAACACTTAGGGCACACTTAGGTAACACTTAGGGCACACTTAGGTAACACTTAGGGCACACTTAGGTAACACTTAGGTAACACTTAGGTAACACTTAGGTAACACTTAGGTAACACTTAGGGCACACTTAGGGCACACTTAGGTAACACTTAGGTAACACTTAGGTAACACTTAGGTAACACTTGGGTAACACTTAGGTAACACTTAGGTAACACTTATGTAACACTTAGGTAACACTTAGGTAACACTTAGGTAACACTTAGGTAACACTTAGGTAACACTTAGGTAACACTTAGGTAACACTTAGGTAACACTTAGGTAACACTTAGGTAACACTTAGGGCACACTTAGGGCACACTTAGGTAACACTTAGGGCACACTTAGGTAACACTTAGGTAACACTTAGGGCACACTTAGGTAACACTTAGGGCACACTTAGGTAACACTTAGGTAACACTTAGGTAACACTTAGGTAACACTTAGGGTACACTTAGTTAACACTTAGGGCACACTTAGGTAACACTTAGGTAACACTTAGGGCACACTTAGGTAACACTTAGGGCACACTTAGGTAACACTTATGTAACACTTAGGTAACATTTATGTAACACTAAAGGTAACACTTAGGGCACACTTAGGTAACACTTAGGGCACACTTAGGTAACACTTAGGGCACACTTAGGTAACACTTAGGGCACACTTAGGTAACACTTAGGGCACACTTAGGTAACACTTAGGTAACACTTGAGGCACACTTAGTTAACACTTAGGGCACACTTAGGTAACACTTAGGGCATACTTAGGTAACACTTAGGTAACACTTAGGTAACACTTAGGTAACACTTAGGTAACACTTAGGTAACACTTAGGTAACACTTAGGTAACACTTAGGGTACACTTAGTTAACACTTAGGGCACACTTAGGTAACACTTAGGTAACACTTAGGGTACACTTAGTTAACACTTAAGGCACACTTAGGTAACACTTAGTTAACACTTAGGGTACACTTAGGTAACACTTAGGTAACACTTAGGTAACACTTAGGTAAGACTTAGGTAACACTTAGGTAACACTTAGGTAACACTTAGGTAACACTTAGGTAACACTTAGGTAACACTTAGGTAACACTTAGGTAACACTTATGTAACACTTAGGTAACACTTAGGGCACACTTAGGTAACACTTAGGGCACACTTAGGTAACACTTATGTAACACTTAGGTAACATTTATGTAACACTTAGGTAACACTTAGGTAACACTTAGGTAACACTTAGGTAACACTTAGGGCACACTTAGGTAACACTTAGGGCACACTTAGGTAACACTTAGTTAACACTTAGGGTACACTTAGGTAACACTTAGGTAACACTTAGGTAACACTTAGGTAAGACTTAGGTAACACTTAGGTAACACTTAGGTAACACTTAGGTAACACTTAGGTAACACTTAGGTAACACTTATGTAACACTTAGGTAACACTTAGGGCACACTTAGGTAACACTTAGGGCACACTTAGGTAACACTTAGGTAACACTTAGGTAACACTTAGGTAACACTTAGGGTACACTTAGTTAACACTTAGGGCACACTTAGGTAACACTTATGTAACACTTAGGTAACACTTAGGTAACACTTAGGTAACACTTAGGTAACACTTAGGTAACACTTAGGTAACACTTAGGTAACACTTAGGTAACACTTAGGTAACACTTAGGTAACACTTAGGGCACACTTAGGGCACACTTAGGTAACACTTAGGGCACACTTAGGTAACACTTAGGTAACACTTAGGGCACACTTAGGTAACACTTAGGGCACACTTAGGTAACACTTAGGTAACACTTAGGTAACACTTAGGTAACACTTAGGGTACACTTAGTTAACACTTAGGGCACACTTAGGTAACACTTAGGTAACACTTAGGGCACACTTAGGTAACACTTAGGGCACACTTAGGTAACACTTATGTAACACTTAGGTAACATTTATGTAACACTAAAGGTAACACTTAGGGCACACTTAGGTAACACTTAGGGCACACTTAGGTAACACTTAGGGCACACTTAGGTAACACTTAGGGCACACTTAGGTAACACTTAGGGCACACTTAGGTAACACTTAGGTAACACTTGAGGCACACTTAGTTAACACTTAGGGCACACTTAGGTAACACTTAGGGCATACTTAGGTAACACTTAGGTAACACTTAGGTAACACTTAGGTAACACTTAGGTAACACTTAGGTAACACTTAGGTAACACTTAGGTAACACTTAGGGTACACTTAGTTAACACTTAGGGCACACTTAGGTAACACTTAGGT
Source organism: Sacculina carcini (assembly GCA_916048095.2). NCBI lineage: Eukaryota > Metazoa > Arthropoda > Thecostraca > Sacculinidae > Sacculina > Sacculina carcini. The sequence continues at coordinate 5,562 of OU696586.1, forward strand.
AACACTTAGGGTACACTTAGTTAACACTTAAGGCACACTTAGGTAACACTTAGTTAACACTTAGGGTACACTTAGGTAACACTTAGGTAACACTTAGGTAACACTTAGGTAAGACTTAGGTAACACTTAGGTAACACTTAGGTAACACTTAGGTAACACTTAGGTAACACTTAGGTAACACTTAGGTAACACTTAGGTAACACTTATGTAACACTTAGGTAACACTTAGGGCACACTTAGGTAACACTTAGGGCACACTTAGGTAACACTTATGTAACACTTAGGTAACATTTATGTAACACTTAGGTAACACTTAGGTAACACTTAGGTAACACTTAGGTAACACTTAGGGCACACTTAGGTAACACTTAGGGCACACTTAGGTAACACTTAGTTAACACTTAGGGTACACTTAGGTAACACTTAGGTAACACTTAGGTAACACTTAGGTAAGACTTAGGTAACACTTAGGTAACACTTAGGTAACACTTAGGTAACACTTAGGTAACACTTAGGTAACACTTATGTAACACTTAGGTAACACTTAGGGCACACTTAGGTAACACTTAGGGCACACTTAGGTAACACTTATGTAACACTTAGGTAACATTTATGTAACACTTAGGTAACACTTAGGTAACACTTAGGTAACACTTAGGTAACACTTAGGGCACACTTAGGTAACACTTAGGGCACACTTAGGTAACACTTAGGGCACACTTAGGTAACACTTAGGTAACACTTAGGTAACACTTAGGTAACACTTAGGTAACACTTAGGGCACACTTAGGGCACACTTAGGTAACACTTAGGTAACACTTAGGTAACACTTAGGTAACACTTAGGTAACACTTAGGGCACACTTAGGGCACACTTAGGTAACACTTAGGGCACACTTAGGTAACACTTAGGGTACACTTAGGTAACACTTGGGTAACACTTAGGTAACACTTAGGACACACTTAGGTAACACTTAGGTAACACTTAGGTAACACTTAGGTAACACTTAGGGCACACTTAGGTAACACTTAGGGCACACTTAGGTAACACTTATGTAACACTTAGGTAACATTCATGTAACACTTAGGTAACACTTAGGGCACACTTAGGTAACACTTAGGTAACACTTAGGGCACACTTAGGTAACACTTAGGGCACACTTAGGTAACACTTAGGTAACACTTGAGGCACACTTAGTTAACACTTAGGGCACACTTAGGTAACACTTAGGGCATACTTAGGTAACACTTAGGTTAGGTAACACTTAGGTAACACTTAGGTAACACTTAGGTAACACTTAGGTAACACTTAGGGCACACTTAGGGCACACTTAGGTAACACTTAGGGCACACTTAGGTAACACTTAGGGTACACTTAGGTAACACTTGGGTAACACTTAGTTAACACTTAGGACACACTTAGGTAACACTTAGGTAACACTTAGGTAACACTTAGGTAACACTTAGGGCACACTTAGGTAACACTTAGGGCACACTTAGGTAACACTTATGTAACACTTAGGTAACATTTATGTAACACTTAGGTAACACTTAGGTAACACTTAGGTAACACTTAGGTAACACTTAGGGCACACTTAGGTAACACTTAGGGCACACTTAGGTAACACTTAGGTAACACTTGAGGCACACTTAGTTAACACTTAGGGCACACTTAGGTAACACTTAGGGCATACTTAGGTAACACTTAGGTAACACTTAGGTAACACTTAGGTAACACTTAGGGCACACTTAGGTAACACTTAGGTAACACTTAGGGCACACTTAGGTAACACTTAGGGCACACTTAGGTAACACTTATGTAACACTTAGGTAACATTTATGTAACACTTAGGTAACACTTAGGGCACACTTAGGTAACACTTAGGGCACACTTAGGTAACACTTAGGTAACACTTAGGGCACACTTAGGTAACACTTGGGTAACACTTAGGTTACACTTAGGGCACACTTAGGTAACACTTAGGTAACACTTAGGTAACACTTAGGTAACACTTAGGTAACACTTAGGTAACACTTAGGTAACACTTAGGTAACACTTAGGTAACACTTAGGGTACACTTAGTTAACACTTAGGGCACACTTAGGTAACACTTAGGTAACACTTAGGGCACACTTAGGTAACACTTAGGGCACACTTAGGTAACACTTATGTAACACTTAGGTAACATTTATGTAACACTTAGGTAACACTTAGGTAACACTTAGGTAACACTTAGGTAACACTTAGGGCACACTTAGGTAACACTTAGGGCACACTTAGGTAACACTTAGGGCACACTTAGGTAACACTTAGGTAACACTTAGGTAACACTTAGGGCATACTTAGGTAACACTTAGGTAACACTTAGGTAACACTTAGGTAACACTTAGGTAACACTTAGGTAACACTTAGGTAACACTTAGGTAACACTTAGGGTACACTTAGTTAACACTTAGGGCACACTTAGGTAACACTTAGGTAACACTTAGGGTACACTTAGTTAACACTTAAGGCACACTTAGGTAACACTTAGTTAACACTTAGGGTACACTTAGGTAACACTTAGGTAACACTTAGGTAACACTTAGGTAAGACTTAGGTAACACTTAGGTAACACTTAGGTAACACTTAGGTAACACTTAGGTAACACTTAGGTAACACTTAGGTAACACTTATGTAACACTTAGGTAACACTTAGGGCACACTTAGGTAACACTTAGGGCACACTTAGGTAACACTTATGTAACACTTAGGTAACATTTATGTAACACTTAGGTAACACTTAGGTAACACTTAGGTAACACTTAGGTAACACTTAGGGCACACTTAGGTAACACTTAGGGCACACTTAGGTAACACTTAGTTAACACTTAGGGTACACTTAGGTAACACTTAGGTAACACTTAGGTAACACTTAGGTAAGACTTAGGTAACACTTAGGTAACACTTAGGTAACACTTAGGTAACACTTAGGTAACACTTAGGTAACACTTATGTAACACTTAGGTAACACTTAGGGCACACTTAGGTAACACTTAGGGCACACTTAGGTAACACTTATGTAACACTTAGGTAACATTTATGTAACACTTAGGTAACACTTAGGTAACACTTAGGTAACACTTAGGTAACACTTAGGGCACACTTAGGTAACACTTAGGGCACACTTAGGTAACACTTAGGGCACACTTAGGTAACACTTAGGTAACACTTAGGTAACACTTAGGTAACACTTAGGTAACACTTAGGGCACACTTAGGGCACACTTAGGTAACACTTAGGTAACACTTAGGTAACACTTAGGTAACACTTGGGTAACACTTAGGTAACACTTAGGTAACACTTATGTAACACTTAGGTAACACTTAGGTAACACTTAGGTAACACTTAGGTAACACTTAGGTAACACTTAGGTAACACTTAGGTAACACTTAGGTAACACTTAGGTAACACTTAGGGCACACTTAGGGCACACTTAGGTAACACTTAGGGCACACTTAGGTAACACTTAGGGTACACTTAGGTAACACTTGGGTAACACTTAGGTAACACTTAGGACACACTTAGGTAACACTTAGGTAACACTTAGGTAACACTTAGGTAACACTTAGGGCACACTTAGGTAACACTTAGGGCACACTTAGGTAACACTTATGTAACACTTAGGTAACATTCATGTAACACTTAGGTAACACTTAGGGCACACTTAGGTAACACTTAGGTAACACTTAGGGCACACTTAGGTAACACTTAGGGCACACTTAGGTAACACTTAGGTAACACTTGAGGCACACTTAGTTAACACTTAGGGCACACTTAGGTAACACTTAGGGCATACTTAGGTAACACTTAGGTTAGGTAACACTTAGGTAACACTTAGGTAACACTTAGGTAACACTTAGGTAACACTTAGGGCACACTTAGGGCACACTTAGGTAACACTTAGGGCACACTTAGGTAACACTTAGGGAACACTTAGGTAACACTTGGGTAACACTTAGTTAACACTTAGGACACACTTAGGTAACACTTAGGTAACACTTAGGTAACACTTAGGTAACACTTAGGGCACACTTAGGTAACACTTAGGGCACACTTAGGTAACACTTATGTAACACTTAGGTAACATTTATGTAACACTTAGGTAACACTTAGGTAACACTTAGGTAACACTTAGGTAACACTTAGGGCACACTTAGGTAACACTTAGGGCACACTTAGGTAACACTTAGGTAACACTTGAGGCACACTTAGTTAACACTTAGGGCACACTTAGGTAACACTTAGGGCATACTTAGGTAACACTTAGGTAACACTTAGGTAACACTTAGGTAACACTTAGGGCACACTTAGGTAACACTTAGGTAACACTTAGGGCACACTTAGGTAACACTTAGGGCACACTTAGGTAACACTTATGTAACACTTAGGTAACATTTATGTAACACTTAGGTAACACTTAGGGCACACTTAGGTAACACTTAGGGCACACTTAGGTAACACTTAGGTAACACTTAGGGCACACTTAGGTAACACTTGGGTAACACTTAGGTTACACTTAGGGCACACTTAGGTAACACTTAGGTAACACTTAGGTAACACTTAGGTAACACTTAGGTAACACTTAGGTAACACTTAGGTAACACTTAGGTAACACTTAGGTAACACTTAGGTAACACTTAGGGTACACTTAGTTAACACTTAGGGCACACTTAGGTAACACTTAGGTAACACTTAGGGCACACTTAGGTAACACTTAGGGCACACTTAGGTAACACTTATGTAACACTTAGGTAACATTTATGTAACACTTAGGTAACACTTAGGTAACACTTAGGTAACACTTAGGTAACACTTAGGGCACACTTAGGTAACACTTAGGGCACACTTAGGTAACACTTAGGGCACACTTAGGTAACACTTAGGTAACACTTAGGTAACACTTAGGTAACACTTAGGTAACACTTAGGGCACACTTAGGGCACACTTAGGTAACACTTAGGTAACACTTAGGTAACACTTGGGTAACACTTAGGTAACACTTAGGTAACACTTATGTAACACTTAGGTAACACTTAGGTAACACTTAGGTAACACTTAGGTAACACTTAGGTAACACTTAGGTAACACTTAGGTAACACTTAGGTAACACTTAGGGCACACTTAGGGCACACTTAGGTAACACTTAGGGCACACTTAGGTAACACTTAGGTAACACTTGGGTAACACTTAGGTAACACTTAGGTAACACTTATGTAACACTTAGGTAACACTTGGGTAACACTTAGGTAACACTTAGGTAACATTTATGTAACACTTAGGTAACACTTAGGGCACACTTAGGTAACACTTAGGGCACACTTAGGTAACACTTAGGGCACACTTAGGTAACACTTAGGGCACACTTAGGTAACACTTAGGGCACACTTAGGTAACACTTAGGGCACACTTAGGTAACACTTAGGTAACACTTGAGGCACACTTAGTTAACACTTAGGGCACACTTAGGTAACACTTAGGGCATACTTAGGTAACACTTAGGTAACACTTAGGTAACACTTAGGTAACACTTAGGTAACACTTAGGTAACACTTAGGTAACACTTAGGTAACACTTAGGTAACACTTAGGTAACACTTAGGGTACACTTAGTTAACACTTAGGGCACACTTAGGTAACACTTAGTTAACACTTAGGGTACACTTAGGTAACACTTAGGTAACACTTAGGTAACACTTAGGTAACACTTAGGTAACACTTAGGTAAGACTTAGGTAACACTTAGGTAACACTTAGGGTACACTTAGGTAACACTTAGGGTACACTTAGGTAACACTTAGGTAACACTTAGGGCACACTTAGGTAACACTTAGGGCACACTTAGGTAACACTTATGTAACACTTAGGTAACATTCATGTAACACTTAGGTAACACTTAGGGCACACTTAGGTAACACTTAGGGCACACTTAGGTAACACTTAGGTAACACTTAGGGCACACTTAGGCAACACTTAGGGCACACTTAGGTAACACTTAGGGCACACTTAGGTAACACTTAGGGTACACTTAGGTAACACTTAGGTAACACTTAGGGCACACTTAGGTAACACTTAGGGCACACTTAGGTAACACTTATGTAACACTTAGGTAACATTTATGTAACACTTAGGTAACACTTAGGTAACACTTAGGTAACACTTAGGTAACACTTAGGGCACACTTAGGTAACACTTAGGGCACACTTAGGTAACACTTAGGTAACACTTGAGGCACACTTAGTTAACACTTAGGGCACACTTAGGTAACACTTAGGGCATACTTAGGTAACACTTAGGTAACACTTAGGTAACACTTAGGTAACACTTAGGTAACACTTAGGGCATACTTAGGTAACACTTAGGTAACACTTAGGTAACACTTAGGTAACACTTAGGTAACACTTAGGTAACACTTAGGTAACACTTAGGTAACACTTAGGTAACACTTAGGGCACACTTAGTTAACACTTAGGGAACACTTAGGTAACACTTAGGTAACACTTAGGTAACACTTAGGGCACACTTAGGTAACACTTAGGGCACACTTAGGTAACACTTATGTAACACTTAGGTAACATTTATGTAACACTTAGGTAACACTTAGGGCACACTTAGGTAACACTTAGGGCACACTTAGGCAACACTTAGGGCACACTTAGGTAACACTTAGGGCACACTTAGGTAACACTTAGGGTACACTTAGGTAACACTTAGGTAACACTTAGGGCACACTTAGGTAACACTTAGGTAACACTTAGGGCACACTTAGGTAACACTTAGGGCACACTTAGGTAACACTTATGTAACACTTAGGTAACATTTATGTAACACTTAGGTAACACTTAGGTAACACTTAGGTAACACTTAGGTAACACTTAGGGCACACTTAGGTAACACTTAGGGCACACTTAGGTAACACTTAGGTAACACTTGAGGCACACTTAGTTAACACTTAGGGCACACTTAGGTAACACTTAGGGCATACTTAGGTAACACTTAGGTAACACTTAGGTAACACTTAGGTAACACTTAGGTAACACTTAGGTAACACTTAGGTAACACTTAGGTAACACTTAGGGCACACTTAGTTAACACTTAGGGCACACTTAGGTAACACTTAGGTAACACTTAGGTAACACTTAGGGCACACTTAGGTAACACTTAGGGCACACTTAGGTAACACTTATGTAACACTTAGGTAACATTTATGTAACACTTAGGTAACACTTAGGTAACACTTAGGTAACACTTAGGTAACACTTAGGGCACACTTAGGTAACACTTAGGGCACACTTAGGTAACACTTAGGTAACACTTAGGTAACACTTGAGGCACACTTAGTTAACACTTAGGGCACACTTAGGTAACACTTAGGGCATACTTAGGTAACACTTAGGTAACACTTAGGTAACACTTAGGTAACACTTAGGTAACACTTAGGTAACACTTAGGTAACACTTAGGGCACACTTAGTTAACACTTAGGGCACACTTAGGTAACACTTAGGTAACACTTAGGGCACACTTAGGTAACACTTAGGGCACACTTAGGTAACACTTATGTAACACTTAGGGCACACTTAGGTAACACTTAGGGCATACTTAGGTAACACTTAGGTAACACTTAGGGCACACTTATGTAACACTTATGTAACACTTAGGTAACATTTATGTAACACTTAGGTAACACTTAGGGCACACTTAGGTAACACTTAGGGCACACTTAGGTAACACTTAGGGCACACTTAGGTAACACTTAGGGCACACTTAGGTAACACTTAGGGCACACTTAGGTAACACTTAGGTAACATTTGAGGCACAATTAGTTAACACTTAGGGCACACTTAGGTAACACTTAGGGCATACTTAGGTAACACTTAGGTAACACTTAGGTAACACTTAGGTAACACTTAGGTAACACTTAGGGCACACTTAGGTAACACTTAGGTAACACTTGAGGCACACTTAGTTAACACTTAGGGCACACTTAGGTAACACTTAGGGCATACTTAGGTAACACTTAGGTAACACTTAGGTAACACTTAGGTAACACTTAGGTAACACTTAGGTTACACTTAGGTAACACTTAGGTAACACTTAGGGTACACTTAGTTAACACTTAGGGCACACTTAGGTAACACTTAGGTAACACTTAGGTAACACTTAGGGCACACTTAGGTAACACTTAGGGCACACTTAGGTAACACTTATGTAACACTTAGGTAACATTTATGTAACACTTAGGTAACACTTAGGTAACACTTAGGTAACACTTAGGTAACACTTAGGGCACACTTAGGTAACACTTAGGGCACACTTAGGTAACACTTAGGGCACACTTAGGTAACACTTAGGTAACACTTAGGTAACACTTAGGTAACACTTAGGTAACACTTAGGGCACACTTAGGGCACACTTAGGTAACACTTAGGTAACACTTGGGTAACACTTAGGTAACACTTAGGTAACACTTATGTAACACTTAGGTAACACTTAGGTAACACTTAGGTAACACTTAGGTAACACTTAGGTAACACTTAGGTAACACTTAGGGCACACTTAGGGCACACTTAGGTAACACTTAGGTAACACTTAGGTAACACTTAGGTAACACTTGGGTAACACTTAGGTAACACTTAGGTAACACTTATGTAACACTTAGGTAACACTTAGGTAACACTTAGGTAACACTTAGGTAACACTTAGGTAACACTTAGGTAACACTTAGGTAACACTTAGGTAACACTTAGGTAACACTTAGGGCACACTTAGGGCACACTTAGGTAACACTTATGTAACACTTAGGTAACACTTAGGTAACACTTAGGGCACACTTAGGTAACACTTAGGGCACACTTAGGTAACACTTAGGTAACACTTGAGGCACACTTAGTTAACACTTAGGGCACACTTAGGTAACACTTAGGGCATACTTAGGTAACACTTAGGTAACACTTAGGTAACACTTAGGTAACACTTAGGTAACACTTAGGTAACACTTAGGTAACACTTAGGTAACACTTAGGGCACACTTAGTTAACACTTAGGGAACACTTAGGTAACACTTAGGTAACACTTAGGTAACACTTAGGGCACACTTAGGTAACACTTAGGGCACACTTAGGTAACACTTATGTAACACTTAGGTAACACTTAGGTAACACTTAGGGCACACTTAGGTAACACTTAGGGCACACTTAGGTAACACTTATGTAACACTTAGGTAACATTCATGTAACACTTAGGTAACACTTAGGGCACACTTAGGTAACACTTAGGGCACACTTAGGTAACACTTAGGTAACACTTAGGGCACACTAGGTAACACTTAGGGTACACTTAGGTAACACTTAGGTAACACTTAGGGCACACTTAGGTAACACTTAGGGCACACTTAGGTAACACTTATGTAACACTTAGGTAACATTTATGTAACACTTAGGTAACACTTAGGTAACACTTAGGTAACACTTAGGTAACACTTAGGGCACACTTAGGTAACACTTAGGGCACACTTAGGTAACACTTAGGTAACACTTGAGGCACACTTAGTTAACACTTAGGGCACACTTAGGTAACACTTAGGGCATACTTAGGTAACACTTAGGTAACACTTAGGTAACACTTAGGTAACACTTAGGTAACACTTAGGTAACACTTAGGTAACACTTAGGTAACACTTAGGGTACACTTAGTTAACACTTAGGGCACACTTAGGTAACACTTAGGTAACACTTAGGTAACACTTAGGGCACACTTAGGTAACACTTAGGGCACACTTAGGTAACACTTATGTAACACTTAGGTAACATTTATGTAACACTTAGGTAACACTTAGGTAACACTTAGGTAACACTTAGGGCACACTTAGGTAACACTTAGGGCACACTTAGGTAACACTTAGGGCACACTTAGGTAACACTTAGGTAACACTTAGGTAACACTTAGGTAACACTTAGGTAACACTTAGGGCACACTTAGGGCACACTTAGGTAACACTTAGGTAACACTTAGGTAACACTTAGGTAACACTTGGGTAACACTTAGGTAACACTTAGGTAACACTTATGTAACACTTAGGTAACACTTAGGTAACACTTAGGTAACACTTAGGTAACACTTAGGTAACACTTAGGTAACACTTAGGTAACACTTAGGTAACACTTAGGTAACACTTAGGGCACACTTAGGGCACACTTAGGTAACACTTATGTAACACTTAGGTAACACTTAGGTAACACTTAGGGCACACTTAGGTAACACTTAGGGCACACTTAGGTAACACTTAGGTAACACTTGAGGCACACTTAGTTAACACTTAGGGCACACTTAGGTAACACTTAGGGCATACTTAGGTAACACTTAGGTAACACTTAGGTAACACTTAGGTAACACTTAGGTAACACTTAGGTAACACTTAGGTAACACTTAGGTAACACTTAGGGCACACTTAGTTAACACTTAGGGAACACTTAGGTAACACTTAGGTAACACTTAGGTAACACTTAGGGCACACTTAGGTAACACTTAGGGCACACTTAGGTAACACTTATGTAACACTTAGGTAACATTTATGTAACACTTAGGTAACACTTAGGGCACACTTAGGTAACACTTAGGGCACACTTAGGCAACACTTAGGGCACACTTAGGTAACACTTAGGGCACACTTAGGTAACACTTAGGGTACACTTAGGTAACACTTAGGTAACACTTAGGGCACACTTAGGTAACACTTAGGTAACACTTAGGGCACACTTAGGTAACACTTAGGGCACACTTAGGTAACACTTATGTAACACTTAGGTAACATTTATGTAACACTTAGGTAACACTTAGGTAACACTTAGGTAACACTTAGGTAACACTTAGGGCACACTTAGGTAACACTTAGGGCACACTTAGGTAACACTTAGGTAACACTTGAGGCACACTTAGTTAACACTTAGGGCACACTTAGGTAACACTTAGGGCATACTTAGGTAACACTTAGGTAACACTTAGGTAACACTTAGGTAACACTTAGGTAACACTTAGGTAACACTTAGGTAACACTTAGGTAACACTTAGGGCACACTTAGTTAACACTTAGGGCACACTTAGGTAACACTTAGGTAACACTTAGGTAACACTTAGGGCACACTTAGGTAACACTTAGGGCACACTTAGGTAACACTTATGTAACACTTAGGTAACATTTATGTAACACTTAGGTAACACTTAGGTAACACTTAGGTAACACTTAGGTAACACTTAGGGCACACTTAGGTAACACTTAGGGCACACTTAGGTAACACTTAGGTAACACTTAGGTAACACTTGAGGCACACTTAGTTAACACTTAGGGCACACTTAGGTAACACTTAGGGCATACTTAGGTAACACTTAGGTAACACTTAGGTAACACTTAGGTAACACTTAGGTAACACTTAGGTAACACTTAGGTAACACTTAGGGCACACTTAGTTAACACTTAGGGCACACTTAGGTAACACTTAGGTAACACTTAGGGCACACTTAGGTAACACTTAGGGCACACTTAGGTAACACTTATGTAACACTTAGGGCACACTTAGGTAACACTTAGGGCATACTTAGGTAACACTTAGGTAACACTTAGGGCACACTTATGTAACACTTATGTAACACTTAGGTAACATTTATGTAACACTTAGGTAACACTTAGGGCACACTTAGGTAACACTTAGGGCACACTTAGGTAACACTTAGGGCACACTTAGGTAACACTTAGGGCACACTTAGGTAACACTTAGGGCACACTTAGGTAACACTTAGGTAACACTTGAGGCACAATTAGTTAACACTTAGGGCACACTTAGGTAACACTTAGGGCATACTTAGGTAACACTTAGGTAACACTTAGGTAACACTTAGGTAACACTTAGGTAACACTTAGGGCACACTTAGGTAACACTTAGGTAACACTTGAGGCACACTTAGTTAACACTTAGGGCACACTTAGGTAACACTTAGGGCATACTTAGGTAACACTTAGGTAACACTTAGGTAACACTTAGGTAACACTTAGGTAACACTTAGGTAACACTTAGGTAACACTTAGGTAACACTTAGGGTACACTTAGTTAACACTTAGGGCACACTTAGGTAACACTTAGGTAACACTTAGGTAACACTTAGGGCACACTTAGGTAACACTTAGGGCACACTTAGGTAACACTTATGTAACACTTAGGTAACATTTATGTAACACTTAGGTAACACTTAGGTAACACTTAGGTAACACTTAGGTAACACTTAGGGCACACTTAGGTAACACTTAGGGCACACTTAGGTAACACTTAGGGCACACTTAGGTAACACTTAGGTAACACTTAGGTAACACTTAGGTAACACTTAGGTAACACTTAGGGCACACTTAGGGCACACTTAGGTAACACTTAGGTAACACTTAGGTAACACTTAGGTAACACTTGGGTAACACTTAGGTAACACTTAGGTAACACTTATGTAACACTTAGGTAACACTTAGGTAACACTTAGGTAACACTTAGGTAACACTTAGGTAACACTTAGGTAACACTTAGGTAACACTTAGGTAACACTTAGGTAACACTTAGGTAACACTTAGGGCACACTTAGGGCACACTTAGGTAACACTTAGGGCACACTTAGGTAACACTTAGGGTACACTTAGGTAACACTTGGGTAACACTTAGGTAACACTTAGGACACACTTAGTTAACACTTAGGTAACACTTAGGTAACACTTAGGTAACACTTAGGGCACACTTAGGTAACACTTAGGGCACACTTAGGTAACACTTATGTAACACTTAGGTAACATTCATGTAACACTTAGGTAACACTTAGGGCACACTTAGGTAACACTTAGGTAACACTTAGGGCACACTTAGGTAACACTTAGGGCACACTTAGGTAACACTTAGGTAACACTTGAGGCACACTTAGTTAACACTTAGGGCACACTTAGGTAACACTTAGGGCATACTTAGGTAACACTTAGGTTAGGTAACACTTAGGTAACACTTAGGTAACACTTAGGTAACACTTAGGTAACACTTAGGGCACACTTAGGGCACACTTAGGTAACACTTAGGGCACACTTAGGTAACACTTAGGGTACACTTAGGTAACACTTGGGTAACACTTAGTTAACACTTAGGACACACTTAGGTAACACTTAGGTAACACTTAGGTAACACTTAGGTAACACTTAGGGCACACTTAGGTAACACTTAGGGCACACTTAGGTAACACTTATGTAACACTTAGGTAACATTTATGTAACACTTAGGTAACACTTAGGTAACACTTAGGTAACACTTAGGTAACACTTAGGGCACACTTAGGTAACACTTAGGGCACACTTAGGTAACACTTAGGTAACACTTGAGGCACACTTAGTTAACACTTAGGGCACACTTAGGTAACACTTAGGGCATACTTAGGTAACACTTAGGTAACACTTAGGTAACACTTAGGTAACACTTAGGGCACACTTAGGTAACACTTAGGTAACACTTAGGGCACACTTAGGTAACACTTAGGGCACACTTAGGTAACACTTATGTAACACTTAGGTAACATTTATGTAACACTTAGGTAACACTTAGGGCACACTTAGGTAACACTTAGGGCACACTTAGGTAACACTTAGGTAACACTTAGGGCACACTTAGGTAACACTTGGGTAACACTTAGGTTACACTTAGGGCACACTTAGGTAACACTTAGGTAACACTTAGGTAACACTTAGGTAACACTTAGGTAACACTTAGGTAACACTTAGGTAACACTTAGGTAACACTTAGGTAACACTTAGGGTACACTTAGTTAACACTTAGGGCACACTTAGGTAACACTTAGGTAACACTTAGGGCACACTTAGGTAACACTTAGGGCACACTTAGGTAACACTTATGTAACACTTAGGTAACATTTATGTAACACTTAGGTAACACTTAGGTAACACTTAGGTAACACTTAGGTAACACTTAGGGCACACTTAGGTAACACTTAGGGCACACTTAGGTAACACTTAGGGCACACTTAGGTAACACTTAGGTAACACTTAGGTAACACTTAGGGCATACTTAGGTAACACTTAGGTAACACTTAGGTAACACTTAGGTAACACTTAGGTAACACTTAGGTAACACTTAGGTAACACTTAGGTAACACTTAGGGTACACTTAGTTAACACTTAGGGCACACTTAGGTAACACTTAGGTAACACTTAGGGTACACTTAGTTAACACTTAAGGCACACTTAGGTAACACTTAGTTAACACTTAGGGTACACTTAGGTAACACTTAGGTAACACTTAGGTAACACTTAGGTAAGACTTAGGTAACACTTAGGTAACACTTAGGTAACACTTAGGTAACACTTAGGTAACACTTAGGTAACACTTAGGTAACACTTATGTAACACTTAGGTAACACTTAGGGCACACTTAGGTAACACTTAGGGCACACTTAGGTAACACTTATGTAACACTTAGGTAACATTTATGTAACACTTAGGTAACACTTAGGTAACACTTAGGTAACACTTAGGTAACACTTAGGGCACACTTAGGTAACACTTAGGGCACACTTAGGTAACACTTAGTTAACACTTAGGGTACACTTAGGTAACACTTAGGTAACACTTAGGTAACACTTAGGTAAGACTTAGGTAACACTTAGGTAACACTTAGGTAACACTTAGGTAACACTTAGGTAACACTTAGGTAACACTTATGTAACACTTAGGTAACACTTAGGGCACACTTAGGTAACACTTAGGGCACACTTAGGTAACACTTATGTAACACTTAGGTAACATTTATGTAACACTTAGGTAACACTTAGGTAACACTTAGGTAACACTTAGGTAACACTTAGGGCACACTTAGGTAACACTTAGGGCACACTTAGGTAACACTTAGGGCACACTTAGGTAACACTTAGGTAACACTTAGGTAACACTTAGGTAACACTTAGGTAACACTTAGGGCACACTTAGGGCACACTTAGGTAACACTTAGGTAACACTTAGGTAACACTTAGGTAACACTTGGGTAACACTTAGGTAACACTTAGGTAACACTTATGTAACACTTAGGTAACACTTAGGTAACACTTAGGTAACACTTAGGTAACACTTAGGTAACACTTAGGTAACACTTAGGTAACACTTAGGTAACACTTAGGTAACACTTAGGGCACACTTAGGGCACACTTAGGTAACACTTAGGGCACACTTAGGTAACACTTAGGGTACACTTAGGTAACACTTGGGTAACACTTAGGTAACACTTAGGACACACTTAGGTAACACTTAGGTAACACTTAGGTAACACTTAGGTAACACTTAGGGCACACTTAGGTAACACTTAGGGCACACTTAGGTAACACTTATGTAACACTTAGGTAACATTCATGTAACACTTAGGTAACACTTAGGGCACACTTAGGTAACACTTAGGTAACACTTAGGGCACACTTAGGTAACACTTAGGGCACACTTAGGTAACACTTAGGTAACACTTGAGGCACACTTAGTTAACACTTAGGGCACACTTAGGTAACACTTAGGGCATACTTAGGTAACACTTAGGTTAGGTAACACTTAGGTAACACTTAGGTAACACTTAGGTAACACTTAGGTAACACTTAGGGCACACTTAGGGCACACTTAGGTAACACTTAGGGCACACTTAGGTAACACTTAGGGTACACTTAGGTAACACTTGGGTAACACTTAGTTAACACTTAGGACACACTTAGGTAACACTTAGGTAACACTTAGGTAACACTTAGGTAACACTTAGGGCACACTTAGGTAACACTTAGGGCACACTTAGGTAACACTTATGTAACACTTAGGTAACATTTATGTAACACTTAGGTAACACTTAGGTAACACTTAGGTAACACTTAGGTAACACTTAGGGCACACTTAGGTAACACTTAGGGCACACTTAGGTAACACTTAGGTAACACTTGAGGCACACTTAGTTAACACTTAGGGCACACTTAGGTAACACTTAGGGCATACTTAGGTAACACTTAGGTAACACTTAGGTAACACTTAGGTAACACTTAGGGCACACTTAGGTAACACTTAGGTAACACTTAGGGCACACTTAGGTAACACTTAGGGCACACTTAGGTAACACTTATGTAACACTTAGGTAACATTTATGTAACACTTAGGTAACACTTAGGGCACACTTAGGTAACACTTAGGGCACACTTAGGTAACACTTAGGTAACACTTAGGGCACACTTAGGTAACACTTGGGTAACACTTAGGTTACACTTAGGGCACACTTAGGTAACACTTAGGTAACACTTAGGTAACACTTAGGTAACACTTAGGTAACACTTAGGTAACACTTAGGTAACACTTAGGTAACACTTAGGTAACACTTAGGTAACACTTAGGGTACACTTAGTTAACACTTAGGGCACACTTAGGTAACACTTAGGTAACACTTAGGGCACACTTAGGTAACACTTAGGGCACACTTAGGTAACACTTATGTAACACTTAGGTAACATTTATGTAACACTTAGGTAACACTTAGGTAACACTTAGGTAACACTTAGGTAACACTTAGGGCACACTTAGGTAACACTTAGGGCACACTTAGGTAACACTTAGGGCACACTTAGGTAACACTTAGGTAACACTTAGGTAACACTTAGGTAACACTTAGGTAACACTTAGGGCACACTTAGGGCACACTTAGGTAACACTTAGGTAACACTTAGGTAACACTTGGGTAACACTTAGGTAACACTTAGGTAACACTTATGTAACACTTAGGTAACACTTAGGTAACACTTAGGTAACACTTAGGTAACACTTAGGTAACACTTAGGTAACACTTAGGTAACACTTAGGTAACACTTAGGGCACACTTAGGGCACACTTAGGTAACACTTAGGGCACACTTAGGTAACACTTAGGTAACACTTGGGTAACACTTAGGTAACACTTAGGTAACACTTATGTAACACTTAGGTAACACTTGGGTAACACTTAGGTAACACTTAGGTAACATTTATGTAACACTTAGGTAACACTTAGGGCACACTTAGGTAACACTTAGGGCACACTTAGGTAACACTTAGGGCACACTTAGGTAACACTTAGGGCACACTTAGGTAACACTTAGGGCACACTTAGGTAACACTTAGGGCACACTTAGGTAACACTTAGGTAACACTTGAGGCACACTTAGTTAACACTTAGGGCACACTTAGGTAACACTTAGGGCATACTTAGGTAACACTTAGGTAACACTTAGGTAACACTTAGGTAACACTTAGGTAACACTTAGGTAACACTTAGGTAACACTTAGGTAACACTTAGGTAACACTTAGGTAACACTTAGGGTACACTTAGTTAACACTTAGGGCACACTTAGGTAACACTTAGTTAACACTTAGGGTACACTTAGGTAACACTTAGGTAACACTTAGGTAACACTTAGGTAACACTTAGGTAACACTTAGGTAAGACTTAGGTAACACTTAGGTAACACTTAGGGTACACTTAGGTAACACTTAGGGTACACTTAGGTAACACTTAGGTAACACTTAGGGCACACTTAGGTAACACTTAGGGCACACTTAGGTAACACTTATGTAACACTTAGGTAACATTCATGTAACACTTAGGTAACACTTAGGGCACACTTAGGTAACACTTAGGGCACACTTAGGTAACACTTAGGTAACACTTAGGGCACACTTAGGCAACACTTAGGGCACACTTAGGTAACACTTAGGGCACACTTAGGTAACACTTAGGGTACACTTAGGTAACACTTAGGTAACACTTAGGGCACACTTAGGTAACACTTAGGGCACACTTAGGTAACACTTATGTAACACTTAGGTAACATTTATGTAACACTTAGGTAACACTTAGGTAACACTTAGGTAACACTTAGGTAACACTTAGGGCACACTTAGGTAACACTTAGGGCACACTTAGGTAACACTTAGGTAACACTTGAGGCACACTTAGTTAACACTTAGGGCACACTTAGGTAACACTTAGGGCATACTTAGGTAACACTTAGGTAACACTTAGGTAACACTTAGGTAACACTTAGGTAACACTTAGGGCATACTTAGGTAACACTTAGGTAACACTTAGGTAACACTTAGGTAACACTTAGGTAACACTTAGGTAACACTTAGGTAACACTTAGGTAACACTTAGGTAACACTTAGGGCACACTTAGTTAACACTTAGGGAACACTTAGGTAACACTTAGGTAACACTTAGGTAACACTTAGGGCACACTTAGGTAACACTTAGGGCACACTTAGGTAACACTTATGTAACACTTAGGTAACATTTATGTAACACTTAGGTAACACTTAGGGCACACTTAGGTAACACTTAGGGCACACTTAGGCAACACTTAGGGCACACTTAGGTAACACTTAGGGCACACTTAGGTAACACTTAGGGTACACTTAGGTAACACTTAGGTAACACTTAGGGCACACTTAGGTAACACTTAGGTAACACTTAGGGCACACTTAGGTAACACTTAGGGCACACTTAGGTAACACTTATGTAACACTTAGGTAACATTTATGTAACACTTAGGTAACACTTAGGTAACACTTAGGTAACACTTAGGTAACACTTAGGGCACACTTAGGTAACACTTAGGGCACACTTAGGTAACACTTAGGTAACACTTGAGGCACACTTAGTTAACACTTAGGGCACACTTAGGTAACACTTAGGGCATACTTAGGTAACACTTAGGTAACACTTAGGTAACACTTAGGTAACACTTAGGTAACACTTAGGTAACACTTAGGTAACACTTAGGTAACACTTAGGGCACACTTAGTTAACACTTAGGGCACACTTAGGTAACACTTAGGTAACACTTAGGTAACACTTAGGGCACACTTAGGTAACACTTAGGGCACACTTAGGTAACACTTATGTAACACTTAGGTAACATTTATGTAACACTTAGGTAACACTTAGGTAACACTTAGGTAACACTTAGGTAACACTTAGGGCACACTTAGGTAACACTTAGGGCACACTTAGGTAACACTTAGGTAACACTTAGGTAACACTTGAGGCACACTTAGTTAACACTTAGGGCACACTTAGGTAACACTTAGGGCATACTTAGGTAACACTTAGGTAACACTTAGGTAACACTTAGGTAACACTTAGGTAACACTTAGGTAACACTTAGGTAACACTTAGGGCACACTTAGTTAACACTTAGGGCACACTTAGGTAACACTTAGGTAACACTTAGGGCACACTTAGGTAACACTTAGGGCACACTTAGGTAACACTTATGTAACACTTAGGGCACACTTAGGTAACACTTAGGGCATACTTAGGTAACACTTAGGTAACACTTAGGGCACACTTATGTAACACTTATGTAACACTTAGGTAACATTTATGTAACACTTAGGTAACACTTAGGGCACACTTAGGTAACACTTAGGGCACACTTAGGTAACACTTAGGGCACACTTAGGTAACACTTAGGGCACACTTAGGTAACACTTAGGGCACACTTAGGTAACACTTAGGTAACACTTGAGGCACAATTAGTTAACACTTAGGGCACACTTAGGTAACACTTAGGGCATACTTAGGTAACACTTAGGTAACACTTAGGTAACACTTAGGTAACACTTAGGTAACACTTAGGGCACACTTAGGTAACACTTAGGTAACACTTGAGGCACACTTAGTTAACACTTAGGGCACACTTAGGTAACACTTAGGGCATACTTAGGTAACACTTAGGTAACACTTAGGTAACACTTAGGTAACACTTAGGTAACACTTAGGTAACACTTAGGTAACACTTAGGTAACACTTAGGGTACACTTAGTTAACACTTAGGGCACACTTAGGTAACACTTAGGTAACACTTAGGTAACACTTAGGGCACACTTAGGTAACACTTAGGGCACACTTAGGTAACACTTATGTAACACTTAGGTAACATTTATGTAACACTTAGGTAACACTTAGGTAACACTTAGGTAACACTTAGGTAACACTTAGGGCACACTTAGGTAACACTTAGGGCACACTTAGGTAACACTTAGGGCACACTTAGGTAACACTTAGGTAACACTTAGGTAACACTTAGGTAACACTTAGGTAACACTTAGGGCACACTTAGGGCACACTTAGGTAACACTTAGGTAACACTTAGGTAACACTTAGGTAACACTTGGGTAACACTTAGGTAACACTTAGGTAACACTTATGTAACACTTAGGTAACACTTAGGTAACACTTAGGTAACACTTAGGTAACACTTAGGTAACACTTAGGTAACACTTAGGTAACACTTAGGTAACACTTAGGTAACACTTAGGGCACACTTAGGGCACACTTAGGTAACACTTAGGGCACACTTAGGTAACACTTAGGTAACACTTAGGGCACACTTAGGTAACACTTAGGGCACACTTAGGTAACACTTAGGTAACACTTAGGTAACACTTAGGTAACACTTAGGGTACACTTAGTTAACACTTAGGGCACACTTAGGTAACACTTAGGTAACACTTAGGGCACACTTAGGTAACACTTAGGGCACACTTAGGTAACACTTATGTAACACTTAGGTAACATTTATGTAACACTAAAGGTAACACTTAGGGCACACTTAGGTAACACTTAGGGCACACTTAGGTAACACTTAGGGCACACTTAGGTAACACTTAGGGCACACTTAGGTAACACTTAGGGCACACTTAGGTAACACTTAGGTAACACTTGAGGCACACTTAGTTAACACTTAGGGCACACTTAGGTAACACTTAGGGCATACTTAGGTAACACTTAGGTAACACTTAGGTAACACTTAGGTAACACTTAGGTAACACTTAGGTAACACTTAGGTAACACTTAGGTAATACTTAGGGTACACTTAGTTAACACTTAGGGCACACTTAGGTAACACTTAGGTAACACTTAGGGTACACTTAGTTAACACTTAAGGCACACTTAGGTAACACTTAGTTAACACTTAGGGTACACTTAGGTAACACTTAGGTAACACTTAGGTAACACTTAGGTAAGACTTAGGTAACACTTAGGTAACACTTAGGTAACACTTAGGTAACACTTAGGTAACACTTAGGTAACACTTAGGTAACACTTATGTAACACTTAGGTAACACTTAGGGCACACTTAGGTAACACTTAGGGCACACTTAGGTAACACTTATGTAACACTTAGGTAACATTTATGTAACACTTAGGTAACACTTAGGTAACACTTAGGTAACACTTAGGTAACACTTAGGGCACACTTAGGTAACACTTAGGGCACACTTAGGTAACACTTAGTTAACACTTAGGGTACACTTAGGTAACACTTAGGTAACACTTAGGTAACACTTAGGTAAGACTTAGGTAACACTTAGGTAACACTTAGGTAACACTTAGGTAACACTTAGGTAACACTTAGGTAACACTTATGTAACACTTAGGTAACACTTAGGGCACACTTAGGTAACACTTAGGGCACACTTAGGTAACACTTATGTAACACTTAGGTAACATTTATGTAACACTTAGGTAACACTTAGGTAACACTTAGGTAACACTTAGGTAACACTTAGGGCACACTTAGGTAACACTTAGGGCACACTTAGGTAACACTTAGGGCACACTTAGGTAACACTTAGGTAACACTTAGGTAACACTTAGGTAACACTTAGGTAACACTTAGGGCACACTTAGGGCACACTTAGGTAACACTTAGGTAACACTTAGGTAACACTTAGGTAACACTTGGGTAACACTTAGGTAACACTTAGGTAACACTTATGTAACACTTAGGTAACACTTAGGTAACACTTAGGTAACACTTAGGTAACACTTAGGTAACACTTAGGTAACACTTAGGTAACACTTAGGTAACACTTAGGTAACACTTAGGGCACACTTAGGGCACACTTAGGTAACACTTAGGGCACACTTAGGTAACACTTAGGGTACACTTAGGTAACACTTGGGTAACACTTAGGTAACACTTAGGACACACTTAGGTAACACTTAGGTAACACTTAGGTAACACTTAGGTAACACTTAGGGCACACTTAGGTAACACTTAGGGCACACTTAGGTAACACTTAGGGCACACTTAGGTAACACTTAGGGCACACTTAGGTAACACTTATGTAACACTTAGGTAACATTTATGTAACACTTAGGTAACACTTAGGTAACACTTAGGTAACACTTAGGTAACACTTAGGGCACACTTAGGTAACACTTAGGGCACACTTAGGTAACACTTAGGTAACACTTGAGGCACACTTAGTTAACACTTAGGGCACACTTAGGTAACACTTAGGGCATACTTAGGTAACACTTAGGTAACACTTAGGTAACACTTAGGTAACACTTAGGGCACACTTAGGTAACACTTAGGTAACACTTAGGGCACACTTAGGTAACACTTAGGGCACACTTAGGTAACACTTATGTAACACTTAGGTAACATTTATGTAACACTTAGGTAACACTTAGGGCACACTTAGGTAACACTTAGGGCACACTTAGGTAACACTTAGGTAACACTTAGGGCACACTTAGGTAACACTTGGGTAACACTTAGGTTACACTTAGGGCACACTTAGGTAACACTTAGGTAACACTTAGGTAACACTTAGGTAACACTTAGGTAACACTTAGGTAACACTTAGGTAACACTTAGGTAACACTTAGGTAACACTTAGGGTACACTTAGTTAACACTTAGGGCACACTTAGGTAACACTTAGGTAACACTTAGGGCACACTTAGGTAACACTTAGGGCACACTTAGGTAACACTTATGTAACACTTAGGTAACATTTATGTAACACTTAGGTAACACTTAGGTAACACTTAGGTAACACTTAGGTAACACTTAGGGCACACTTAGGTAACACTTAGGGCACACTTAGGTAACACTTAGGGCACACTTAGGTAACACTTAGGTAACACTTAGGTAACACTTAGGGCATACTTAGGTAACACTTAGGTAACACTTAGGTAACACTTAGGTAACACTTAGGTAACACTTAGGTAACACTTAGGTAACACTTAGGTAACACTTAGGGTACACTTAGTTAACACTTAGGGCACACTTAGGTAACACTTAGGTAACACTTAGGGTACACTTAGTTAACACTTAAGGCACACTTAGGTAACACTTAGTTAACACTTAGGGTACACTTAGGTAACACTTAGGTAACACTTAGGTAACACTTAGGTAAGACTTAGGTAACACTTAGGTAACACTTAGGTAACACTTAGGTAACACTTAGGTAACACTTAGGTAACACTTAGGTAACACTTATGTAACACTTAGGTAACACTTAGGGCACACTTAGGTAACACTTAGGGCACACTTAGGTAACACTTATGTAACACTTAGGTAACATTTATGTAACACTTAGGTAACACTTAGGTAACACTTAGGTAACACTTAGGTAACACTTAGGGCACACTTAGGTAACACTTAGGGCACACTTAGGTAACACTTAGTTAACACTTAGGGTACACTTAGGTAACACTTAGGTAACACTTAGGTAACACTTAGGTAAGACTTAGGTAACACTTAGGTAACACTTAGGTAACACTTAGGTAACACTTAGGTAACACTTAGGTAACACTTATGTAACACTTAGGTAACACTTAGGGCACACTTAGGTAACACTTAGGGCACACTTAGGTAACACTTAGGGCACACTTAGGTAACACTTAGGTAACACTTAGGTAACACTTAGGTAACACTTAGGTAACACTTAGGGCACACTTAGGGCACACTTAGGTAACACTTAGGTAACACTTAGGTAACACTTAGGTAACACTTGGGTAACACTTAGGTAACACTTAGGTAACACTTATGTAACACTTAGGTAACACTTAGGTAACAC
This sequence comes from Sacculina carcini, assembly GCA_916048095.2. Taxonomy (NCBI): domain Eukaryota; kingdom Metazoa; phylum Arthropoda; class Thecostraca; family Sacculinidae; genus Sacculina; species Sacculina carcini. The sequence continues at coordinate 29,556 of OU696586.1, forward strand.
TTAGGTAACACTTAGGTAACACTTAGGTAACACTTAGGTAACACTTAGGTAACACTTAGGTAACACTTAGGTAACACTTAGGGCACACTTAGGGCACACTTAGGTAACACTTAGGGCACACTTAGGTAACACTTAGGGTACACTTAGGTAACACTTGGGTAACACTTAGGTAACACTTAGGACACACTTAGGTAACACTTAGGTAACACTTAGGTAACACTTAGGTAACACTTAGGGCACACTTAGGTAACACTTAGGGCACACTTAGGTAACACTTATGTAACACTTAGGTAACATTCATGTAACACTTAGGTAACACTTAGGGCACACTTAGGTAACACTTAGGTAACACTTAGGGCACACTTAGGTAACACTTAGGGCACACTTAGGTAACACTTAGGTAACACTTGAGGCACACTTAGTTAACACTTAGGGCACACTTAGGTAACACTTAGGGCATACTTAGGTAACACTTAGGTTAGGTAACACTTAGGTAACACTTAGGTAACACTTAGGTAACACTTAGGTAACACTTAGGGCACACTTAGGGCACACTTAGGTAACACTTAGGGCACACTTAGGTAACACTTAGGGTACACTTAGGTAACACTTGGGTAACACTTAGTTAACACTTAGGACACACTTAGGTAACACTTAGGTAACACTTAGGTAACACTTAGGTAACACTTAGGGCACACTTAGGTAACACTTAGGGCACACTTAGGTAACACTTATGTAACACTTAGGTAACATTTATGTAACACTTAGGTAACACTTAGGTAACACTTAGGTAACACTTAGGTAACACTTAGGGCACACTTAGGTAACACTTAGGGCACACTTAGGTAACACTTAGGTAACACTTGAGGCACACTTAGTTAACACTTAGGGCACACTTAGGTAACACTTAGGGCATACTTAGGTAACACTTAGGTAACACTTAGGTAACACTTAGGTAACACTTAGGGCACACTTAGGTAACACTTAGGTAACACTTAGGGCACACTTAGGTAACACTTAGGGCACACTTAGGTAACACTTATGTAACACTTAGGTAACATTTATGTAACACTTAGGTAACACTTAGGGCACACTTAGGTAACACTTAGGGCACACTTAGGTAACACTTAGGTAACACTTAGGGCACACTTAGGTAACACTTGGGTAACACTTAGGTTACACTTAGGGCACACTTAGGTAACACTTAGGTAACACTTAGGTAACACTTAGGTAACACTTAGGTAACACTTAGGTAACACTTAGGTAACACTTAGGTAACACTTAGGTAACACTTAGGTAACACTTAGGGTACACTTAGTTAACACTTAGGGCACACTTAGGTAACACTTAGGTAACACTTAGGGCACACTTAGGTAACACTTAGGGCACACTTAGGTAACACTTATGTAACACTTAGGTAACATTTATGTAACACTTAGGTAACACTTAGGTAACACTTAGGTAACACTTAGGTAACACTTAGGGCACACTTAGGTAACACTTAGGGCACACTTAGGTAACACTTAGGGCACACTTAGGTAACACTTAGGTAACACTTAGGTAACACTTAGGTAACACTTAGGTAACACTTAGGGCACACTTAGGGCACACTTAGGTAACACTTAGGTAACACTTAGGTAACACTTGGGTAACACTTAGGTAACACTTAGGTAACACTTATGTAACACTTAGGTAACACTTAGGTAACACTTAGGTAACACTTAGGTAACACTTAGGTAACACTTAGGTAACACTTAGGTAACACTTAGGTAACACTTAGGGCACACTTAGGGCACACTTAGGTAACACTTAGGGCACACTTAGGTAACACTTAGGTAACACTTGGGTAACACTTAGGTAACACTTAGGTAACACTTATGTAACACTTAGGTAACACTTGGGTAACACTTAGGTAACACTTAGGTAACATTTATGTAACACTTAGGTAACACTTAGGGCACACTTAGGTAACACTTAGGGCACACTTAGGTAACACTTAGGGCACACTTAGGTAACACTTAGGGCACACTTAGGTAACACTTAGGGCACACTTAGGTAACACTTAGGGCACACTTAGGTAACACTTAGGTAACACTTGAGGCACACTTAGTTAACACTTAGGGCACACTTAGGTAACACTTAGGGCATACTTAGGTAACACTTAGGTAACACTTAGGTAACACTTAGGTAACACTTAGGTAACACTTAGGTAACACTTAGGTAACACTTAGGTAACACTTAGGTAACACTTAGGTAACACTTAGGGTACACTTAGTTAACACTTAGGGCACACTTAGGTAACACTTAGTTAACACTTAGGGTACACTTAGGTAACACTTAGGTAACACTTAGGTAACACTTAGGTAACACTTAGGTAACACTTAGGTAAGACTTAGGTAACACTTAGGTAACACTTAGGGTACACTTAGGTAACACTTAGGGTACACTTAGGTAACACTTAGGTAACACTTAGGGCACACTTAGGTAACACTTAGGGCACACTTAGGTAACACTTATGTAACACTTAGGTAACATTCATGTAACACTTAGGTAACACTTAGGGCACACTTAGGTAACACTTAGGGCACACTTAGGTAACACTTAGGTAACACTTAGGGCACACTTAGGCAACACTTAGGGCACACTTAGGTAACACTTAGGGCACACTTAGGTAACACTTAGGGTACACTTAGGTAACACTTAGGTAACACTTAGGGCACACTTAGGTAACACTTAGGGCACACTTAGGTAACACTTATGTAACACTTAGGTAACATTTATGTAACACTTAGGTAACACTTAGGTAACACTTAGGTAACACTTAGGTAACACTTAGGGCACACTTAGGTAACACTTAGGGCACACTTAGGTAACACTTAGGTAACACTTGAGGCACACTTAGTTAACACTTAGGGCACACTTAGGTAACACTTAGGGCATACTTAGGTAACACTTAGGTAACACTTAGGTAACACTTAGGTAACACTTAGGTAACACTTAGGGCATACTTAGGTAACACTTAGGTAACACTTAGGTAACACTTAGGTAACACTTAGGTAACACTTAGGTAACACTTAGGTAACACTTAGGTAACACTTAGGTAACACTTAGGGCACACTTAGTTAACACTTAGGGAACACTTAGGTAACACTTAGGTAACACTTAGGTAACACTTAGGGCACACTTAGGTAACACTTAGGGCACACTTAGGTAACACTTATGTAACACTTAGGTAACATTTATGTAACACTTAGGTAACACTTAGGGCACACTTAGGTAACACTTAGGGCACACTTAGGCAACACTTAGGGCACACTTAGGTAACACTTAGGGCACACTTAGGTAACACTTAGGGTACACTTAGGTAACACTTAGGTAACACTTAGGGCACACTTAGGTAACACTTAGGTAACACTTAGGGCACACTTAGGTAACACTTAGGGCACACTTAGGTAACACTTATGTAACACTTAGGTAACATTTATGTAACACTTAGGTAACACTTAGGTAACACTTAGGTAACACTTAGGTAACACTTAGGGCACACTTAGGTAACACTTAGGGCACACTTAGGTAACACTTAGGTAACACTTGAGGCACACTTAGTTAACACTTAGGGCACACTTAGGTAACACTTAGGGCATACTTAGGTAACACTTAGGTAACACTTAGGTAACACTTAGGTAACACTTAGGTAACACTTAGGTAACACTTAGGTAACACTTAGGTAACACTTAGGGCACACTGAGTTAACACTTAGGGCACACTTAGGTAACACTTAGGTAACACTTAGGTAACACTTAGGGCACACTTAGGTAACACTTAGGGCACACTTAGGTAACACTTATGTAACACTTAGGTAACATTTATGTAACACTTAGGTAACACTTAGGTAACACTTAGGTAACACTTAGGTAACACTTAGGGCACACTTAGGTAACACTTAGGGCACACTTAGGTAACACTTAGGTAACACTTAGGTAACACTTGAGGCACACTTAGTTAACACTTAGGGCACACTTAGGTAACACTTAGGGCATACTTAGGTAACACTTAGGTAACACTTAGGTAACACTTAGGTAACACTTAGGTAACACTTAGGTAACACTTAGGTAACACTTAGGGCACACTTAGTTAACACTTAGGGCACACTTAGGTAACACTTAGGTAACACTTAGGGCACACTTAGGTAACACTTAGGGCACACTTAGGTAACACTTATGTAACACTTAGGGCACACTTAGGTAACACTTAGGGCATACTTAGGTAACACTTAGGTAACACTTAGGGCACACTTATGTAACACTTATGTAACACTTAGGTAACATTTATGTAACACTTAGGTAACACTTAGGGCACACTTAGGTAACACTTAGGGCACACTTAGGTAACACTTAGGGCACACTTAGGTAACACTTAGGGCACACTTAGGTAACACTTAGGGCACACTTAGGTAACACTTAGGTAACACTTGAGGCACAATTAGTTAACACTTAGGGCACACTTAGGTAACACTTAGGGCACACTTAGGTAACACTTAGGTAACACTTAGGTAACACTTAGGTAACACTTAGGTAACACTTAGGGCACACTTAGGTAACACTTAGGTAACACTTGAGGCACACTTAGTTAACACTTAGGGCACACTTAGGTAACACTTAGGGCACACTTAGGTAACACTTAGGTAACACTTAGGTAACACTTAGGTAACACTTAGGTAACACTTAGGTAACACTTAGGTAACACTTAGGTAACACTTAGGGTACACTTAGTTAACACTTAGGGCACACTTAGGTAACACTTAGGTAACACTTAGGTAACACTTAGGGCACACTTAGGTAACACTTAGGGCACACTTAGGTAACACTTATGTAACACTTAGGTAACATTTATGTAACACTTAGGTAACACTTAGGTAACACTTAGGTAACACTTAGGTAACACTTAGGGCACACTTAGGTAACACTTAGGGCACACTTAGGTAACACTTAGGGCACACTTAGGTAACACTTAGGTAACACTTAGGTAACACTTAGGTAACACTTAGGTAACACTTAGGGCACACTTAGGGCACACTTAGGTAACACTTAGGTAACACTTAGGTAACACTTAGGTAACACTTGGGTAACACTTAGGTAACACTTAGGTAACACTTATGTAACACTTAGGTAACACTTAGGTAACACTTAGGTAACACTTAGGTAACACTTAGGTAACACTTAGGTAACACTTAGGTAACACTTAGGTAACACTTAGGTAACACTTAGGGCACACTTAGGGCACACTTAGGTAACACTTAGGGCACACTTAGGTAACACTTAGGTAACACTTAGGGCACACTTAGGTAACACTTAGGGCACACTTAGGTAACACTTAGGTAACACTTAGGTAACACTTAGGTAACACTTAGGGTACACTTAGTTAACACTTAGGGCACACTTAGGTAACACTTAGGTAACACTTAGGGCACACTTAGGTAACACTTAGGGCACACTTAGGTAACACTTATGTAACACTTAGGTAACATTTATGTAACACTAAAGGTAACACTTAGGGCACACTTAGGTAACACTTAGGGCACACTTAGGTAACACTTAGGGCACACTTAGGTAACACTTAGGGCACACTTAGGTAACACTTAGGGCACACTTAGGTAACACTTAGGTAACACTTGAGGCACACTTAGTTAACACTTAGGGCACACTTAGGTAACACTTAGGGCATACTTAGGTAACACTTAGGTAACACTTAGGTAACACTTAGGTAACACTTAGGTAACACTTAGGTAACACTTAGGTAACACTTAGGTAACACTTAGGGTACACTTAGTTAACACTTAGGGCACACTTAGGTAACACTTAGGTAACACTTAGGGTACACTTAGTTAACACTTAAGGCACACTTAGGTAACACTTAGTTAACACTTAGGGTACACTTAGGTAACACTTAGGTAACACTTAGGTAACACTTAGGTAAGACTTAGGTAACACTTAGGTAACACTTAGGTAACACTTAGGTAACACTTAGGTAACACTTAGGTAACACTTAGGTAACACTTATGTAACACTTAGGTAACACTTAGGGCACACTTAGGTAACACTTAGGGCACACTTAGGTAACACTTATGTAACACTTAGGTAACATTTATGTAACACTTAGGTAACACTTAGGTAACACTTAGGTAACACTTAGGTAACACTTAGGGCACACTTAGGTAACACTTAGGGCACACTTAGGTAACACTTAGTTAACACTTAGGGTACACTTAGGTAACACTTAGGTAACACTTAGGTAACACTTAGGTAAGACTTAGGTAACACTTAGGTAACACTTAGGTAACACTTAGGTAACACTTAGGTAACACTTAGGTAACACTTATGTAACACTTAGGTAACACTTAGGGCACACTTAGGTAACACTTAGGGCACACTTAGGTAACACTTATGTAACACTTAGGTAACATTTATGTAACACTTAGGTAACACTTAGGTAACACTTAGGTAACACTTAGGTAACACTTAGGGCACACTTAGGTAACACTTAGGGCACACTTAGGTAACACTTAGGGCACACTTAGGTAACACTTAGGTAACACTTAGGTAACACTTAGGTAACACTTAGGTAACACTTAGGGCACACTTAGGGCACACTTAGGTAACACTTAGGTAACACTTAGGTAACACTTAGGTAACACTTGGGTAACACTTAGGTAACACTTAGGTAACACTTATGTAACACTTAGGTAACACTTAGGTAACACTTAGGTAACACTTAGGTAACACTTAGGTAACACTTAGGTAACACTTAGGTAACACTTAGGTAACACTTAGGTAACACTTAGGGCACACTTAGGGCACACTTAGGTAACACTTAGGGCACACTTAGGTAACACTTAGGGTACACTTAGGTAACACTTGGGTAACACTTAGGTAACACTTAGGACACACTTAGGTAACACTTAGGTAACACTTAGGTAACACTTAGGTAACACTTAGGGCACACTTAGGTAACACTTAGGGCACACTTAGGTAACACTTATGTAACACTTAGGTAACATTCATGTAACACTTAGGTAACACTTAGGGCACACTTAGGTAACACTTAGGTAACACTTAGGGCACACTTAGGTAACACTTAGGGCACACTTAGGTAACACTTAGGTAACACTTGAGGCACACTTAGTTAACACTTAGGGCACACTTAGGTAACACTTAGGGCATACTTAGGTAACACTTAGGTTAGGTAACACTTAGGTAACACTTAGGTAACACTTAGGTAACACTTAGGTAACACTTAGGGCACACTTAGGGCACACTTAGGTAACACTTAGGGCACACTTAGGTAACACTTAGGGTACACTTAGGTAACACTTGGGTAACACTTAGTTAACACTTAGGACACACTTAGGTAACACTTAGGTAACACTTAGGTAACACTTAGGTAACACTTAGGGCACACTTAGGTAACACTTAGGGCACACTTAGGTAACACTTATGTAACACTTAGGTAACATTTATGTAACACTTAGGTAACACTTAGGTAACACTTAGGTAACACTTAGGTAACACTTAGGGCACACTTAGGTAACACTTAGGGCACACTTAGGTAACACTTAGGTAACACTTGAGGCACACTTAGTTAACACTTAGGGCACACTTAGGTAACACTTAGGGCATACTTAGGTAACACTTAGGTAACACTTAGGTAACACTTAGGTAACACTTAGGGCACACTTAGGTAACACTTAGGTAACACTTAGGGCACACTTAGGTAACACTTAGGGCACACTTAGGTAACACTTATGTAACACTTAGGTAACATTTATGTAACACTTAGGTAACACTTAGGGCACACTTAGGTAACACTTAGGGCACACTTAGGTAACACTTAGGTAACACTTAGGGCACACTTAGGTAACACTTGGGTAACACTTAGGTTACACTTAGGGCACACTTAGGTAACACTTAGGTATCACTTAGGTAACACTTAGGTAACACTTAGGTAACACTTAGGTAACACTTAGGTAACACTTAGGTAACACTTAGGTAACACTTAGGGTACACTTAGTTAACACTTAGGGCACACTTAGGTAACACTTAGGTAACACTTAGGGCACACTTAGGTAACACTTAGGGCACACTTAGGTAACACTTATGTAACACTTAGGTAACATTTATGTAACACTTAGGTAACACTTAGGTAACACTTAGGTAACACTTAGGTAACACTTAGGGCACACTTAGGTAACACTTAGGGCACACTTAGGTAACACTTAGGGCACACTTAGGTAACACTTAGGTAACACTTAGGTAACACTTGGGTAACACTTAGGTAACACTTAGGTAACACTTATGTAACACTTAGGTAACACTTAGGTAACACTTAGGTAACACTTAGGTAACACTTAGGTAACACTTAGGTAACACTTAGGTAACACTTAGGTAACACTTAGGGCACACTTAGGGCACACTTAGGTAACACTTAGGGCACACTTAGGTAACACTTAGGTAACACTTGGGTAACACTTAGGTAACACTTAGGTAACACTTATGTAACACTTAGGTAACACTTGGGTAACACTTAGGTAACACTTAGGTAACATTTATGTAACACTTAGGTAACACTTAGGGCACACTTAGGTAACACTTAGGGCACACTTAGGTAACACTTAGGGCACACTTAGGTAACACTTAGGGCACACTTAGGTAACACTTAGGGCACACTTAGGTAACACTTAGGGCACACTTAGGTAACACTTAGGTAACACTTGAGGCACACTTAGTTAACACTTAGGGCACACTTAGGTAACACTTAGGGCATACTTAGGTAACACTTAGGTAACACTTAGGTAACACTTAGGTAACACTTAGGTAACACTTAGGTAACACTTAGGTAACACTTAGGTAACACTTAGGTAACACTTAGGTAACACTTAGGTAACACTTAGGGTACACTTAGTTAACACTTAGGGCACACTTAGGTAACACTTAGTTAACACTTAGGGTACACTTAGGTAACACTTAGGTAACACTTAGGTAACACTTAGGTAACACTTAGGTAACACTTAGGTAAGACTTAGGTAACACTTAGGTAACACTTAGGGTACACTTAGGTAACACTTAGGGTACACTTAGGTAACACTTAGGTAACACTTAGGGCACACTTAGGTAACACTTAGGGCACACTTAGGTAACACTTATGTAACACTTAGGTAACATTCATGTAACACTTAGGTAACACTTAGGGCACACTTAGGTAACACTTAGGGCACACTTAGGTAACACTTAGGTAACACTTAGGGCACACTTAGGCAACACTTAGGGCACACTTAGGTAACACTTAGGGCACACTTAGGTAACACTTAGGGTACACTTAGGTAACACTTAGGTAACACTTAGGGCACACTTAGGTAACACTTAGGGCACACTTAGGTAACACTTATGTAACACTTAGGTAACATTTATGTAACACTTAGGTAACACTTAGGTAACACTTAGGTAACACTTAGGTAACACTTAGGGCACACTTAGGTAACACTTAGGGCACACTTAGGTAACACTTAGGTAACACTTGAGGCACACTTAGTTAACACTTAGGGCACACTTAGGTAACACTTAGGGCATACTTAGGTAACACTTAGGTAACACTTAGGTAACACTTAGGTAACACTTAGGTAACACTTAGGTAACACTTAGGTAACACTTAGGTAACACTTAGGTAACACTTAGGTAACACTTAGGTAACACTTAGGGCACACTTAGGTAACACTTAGGGCACACTTAGGTAACACTTAGGGCACACTTAGGTAACACTTAGGTAACACTTAGGTAACACTTAGGGCACACTTAGGGCACACTTAGGTAACACTTAGGGCACACTTAGGTAACACTTAGGTAACACTTAGGGCACACTTAGGTAACACTTAGGGCACACTTAGGTAACACTTAGGTAACACTTAGGTAACACTTAGGTAACACTTAGGGTACACTTAGTTAACACTTAGGGCACACTTAGGTAACACTTAGGTAACACTTAGGGCACACTTAGGTAACACTTAGGGCACACTTAGGTAACACTTATGTAACACTTAGGTAACATTTATGTAACACTAAAGGTAACACTTAGGGCACACTTAGGTAACACTTAGGGCACACTTAGGTAACACTTAGGGCACACTTAGGTAACACTTAGGGCACACTTAGGTAACACTTAGGGCACACTTAGGTAACACTTAGGTAACACTTGAGGCACACTTAGTTAACACTTATGTAACACTTAGGTAACACTTAGGACACACTTAGGTAACACTTAGGTAACACTTAGGTAACACTTAGGTAACACTTAGGGCACACTTAGGTAACACTTAGGTAACACTTAGGTAACACTTAGGGCACACTTAGGTAACACTTAGGTAACACTTAGGTAACACTTAGGTAACACTTAGGTAACACTTAGGGCACACTTAGGGCACACTTAGGTAACACTTAGGTAACACTTAGGTAACACTTAGGTAACACTTGGGTAACACTTAGGTAACACTTAGGTAACACTTATGTAACACTTAGGTAACACTTAGGTAACACTTAGGTAACACTTAGGTAACACTTAGGTAACACTTAGGTAACACTTAGGTAACACTTAGGTAACACTTAGGTAACACTTAGGGCACACTTAGGGCACACTTAGGTAACACTTAGGGTACACTTAGGTAACACTTAGGGCACACTTAGGTAACACTTAGGGCACACTTAGGTAACACTTAGGGCACACTTAGGTAACACTTAGGGCACACTTAGGTAACACTTAGGTAACACTTGGGTAACACTTAGGGCACACTTAGGTAACACTTAGGGCACACTTAGGTAACACTTAGGTAACACTTGAGGCACACTTAGTTAACACTTAGGGCACACTTAGGTAACACTTAGGGCATACTTAGGTAACACTTAGGTAACACTTAGGTAACACTTAGGTAACACTTAGGTAACACTTAGGTAACACTTAGGTAACACTTAGGTAACACTTAGGGCACACTTAGTTAACACTTAGGGAACACTTAGGTAACACTTAGGTAACACTTAGGTAACACTTAGGGCACACTTAGGTAACACTTAGGGCACACTTAGGTAACACTTATGTAACACTTAGGTAACATTTATGTAACACTTAGGTAACACTTAGGGCACACTTAGGTAACACTTAGGGCACACTTAGGCAACACTTAGGGCACACTTAGGTAACACTTAGGGCACACTTAGGTAACACTTAGGGTACACTTAGGTAACACTTAGGTAACACTTAGGGCACACTTAGGTAACACTTAGGTAACACTTAGGGCACACTTAGGTAACACTTAGGGCACACTTAGGTAACACTTATGTAACACTTAGGTAACATTTATGTAACACTTAGGTAACACTTAGGTAACACTTAGGTAACACTTAGGTAACACTTAGGGCACACTTAGGTAACACTTAGGGCACACTTAGGTAACACTTAGGTAACACTTGAGGCACACTTAGTTAACACTTAGGGCACACTTAGGTAACACTTAGGGCATACTTAGGTAACACTTAGGGCATACTTAGGTAACACTTAGGTAACACTTAGGTAACACTTAGGTAACACTTAGGTAACACTTAGGTAACACTTAGGGCACACTTAGGTAACACTTAGGTAACACTTAGGTAACACTTAGGTAACACTTAGGTAACACTTAGGGCACACTTAGTTAACACTTAGGGCACACTTAGGTAACACTTAGGTAACACTTAGGTAACACTTAGGGCACACTTAGGTAACACTTAGGGCACACTTAGGTAACACTTATGTAACACTTAGGTAACATTTATGTAACACTTAGGTAACACTTAGGTAACACTTAGGTAACACTTAGGTAACACTTAGGGCACACTTAGGTAACACTTAGGGCACACTTAGGTAACACTTAGGTAACACTTGAGGCACACTTAGTTAACACTTAGGGCACACTTAGGTAACACTTAGGGCATACTTAGGTAACACTTAGGTAACACTTAGGTAACACTTAGGTAACACTTAGGTAACACTTAGGTAACACTTAGGTAACACTTAGGGCACACTTAGTTAACACTTAGGGCACACTTAGGTAACACTTAGGTAACACTTAGGGCACACTTAGGTAACACTTAGGGCACACTTAGGTAACACTTATGTAACACTTAGGGCACACTTAGGTAACACTTAGGGCATACTTAGGTAACACTTAGGTAACACTTAGGGCACACTTATGTAACACTTATGTAACACTTAGGTAACATTTATGTAACACTTAGGTAACACTTAGGGCACACTTAGGTAACACTTAGGGCACACTTAGGTAACACTTAGGGCACACTTAGGTAACACTTAGGGCACACTTAGGTAACACTTAGGGCACACTTAGGTAACACTTAGGTAACACTTGAGGCACAATTAGTTAACACTTAGGGCACACTTAGGTAACACTTAGGGCATACTTAGGTAACACTTAGGTAACACTTAGGTAACACTTAGGTAACACTTAGGTAACACTTAGGGCACACTTAGGTAACACTTAGGTAACACTTGAGGCACACTTAGTTAACACTTAGGGCACACTTAGGTAACACTTAGGGCATACTTAGGTAACACTTAGGTAACACTTAGGTAACACTTAGGTAACACTTAGGTAACACTTAGGTAACACTTAGGTAACACTTAGGTAACACTTAGGGTACACTTAGTTAACACTTAGGGCACACTTAGGTAACACTTAGGTAACACTTAGGTAACACTTAGGGCACACTTAGGTAACACTTAGGGCACACTTAGGTAACACTTATGTAACACTTAGGTAACATTTATGTAACACTTAGGTAACACTTAGGTAACACTTAGGTAACACTTAGGTAACACTTAGGGCACACTTAGGTAACACTTAGGGCACACTTAGGTAACACTTAGGGCACACTTAGGTAACACTTAGGTAACACTTAGGTAACACTTAGGTAACACTTAGGTAACACTTAGGGCACACTTAGGGCACACTTAGGTAACACTTAGGTAACACTTAGGTAACACTTAGGTAACACTTGGGTAACACTTAGGTAACACTTAGGTAACACTTATGTAACACTTAGGTAACACTTAGGTAACACTTAGGTAACACTTAGGTAACACTTAGGTAACACTTAGGTAACACTTAGGTAACACTTAGGTAACACTTAGGTAACACTTAGGGCACACTTAGGGCACACTTAGGTAACACTTAGGGCACACTTAGGTAACACTTAGGTAACACTTAGGGCACACTTAGGTAACACTTAGGGCACACTTAGGTAACACTTAGGTAACACTTAGGTAACACTTAGGTAACACTTAGGGTACACTTAGTTAACACTTAGGGCACACTTAGGTAACACTTAGGTAACACTTAGGGCACACTTAGGTAACACTTAGGGCACACTTAGGTAACACTTATGTAACACTTAGGTAACATTTATGTAACACTAAAGGTAACACTTAGGGCACACTTAGGTAACACTTAGGGCACACTTAGGTAACACTTAGGGCACACTTAGGTAACACTTAGGGCACACTTAGGTAACACTTAGGGCACACTTAGGTAACACTTAGGTAACACTTGAGGCACACTTAGTTAACACTTATGTAACACTTAGGTAACACTTAGGACACACTTAGGTAACACTTAGGTAACACTTAGGTAACACTTAGGTAACACTTAGGGCACACTTAGGTAACACTTAGGTAACACTTAGGTAACACTTAGGGCACACTTAGGTAACACTTAGGTAACACTTAGGTAACACTTAGGTAACACTTAGGTAACACTTAGGGCACACTTAGGGCACACTTAGGTAACACTTAGGTAACACTTAGGTAACACTTAGGTAACACTTGGGTAACACTTAGGTAACACTTAGGTAACACTTATGTAACACTTAGGTAACACTTAGGTAACACTTAGGTAACACTTAGGTAACACTTAGGTAACACTTAGGTAACACTTAGGTAACACTTAGGTAACACTTAGGTAACACTTAGGGCACACTTAGGGCACACTTAGGTAACACTTAGGGCACACTTAGGTAACACTTAGGTAACACTTAGGGCACACTTAGGGCACACTTAGGTAACACTTAGGTAACACTTAGGTAACACTTAGGTAACACTTGGGTAACACTTAGGTAACACTTAGGTAACACTTATGTAACACTTAGGTAACACTTAGGTAACACTTAGGTAACACTTAGGTAACACTTAGGTAACACTTAGGTAACACTTAGGTAACACTTAGGTAACACTTAGGTAACACTTAGGGCACACTTAGGGCACACTTAGGTAACACTTAGGGCACACTTAGGTAACACTTAGGTAACACTTAGGGCACACTTAGGTAACACTTAGGGCACACTTAGGTAACACTTAGGTAACACTTAGGTAACACTTAGGTAACACTTAGGGTACACTTAGTTAACACTTAGGGCACACTTAGGTAACACTTAGGTAACACTTAGGGCACACTTAGGTAACACTTAGGGCACACTTAGGTAACACTTATGTAACACTTAGGTAACATTTATGTAACACTAAAGGTAACACTTAGGGCACACTTAGGTAACACTTAGGGCACACTTAGGTAACACTTAGGGCACACTTAGGTAACACTTAGGGCACACTTAGGTAACACTTAGGTAACACTTAGGTAACACTTAGGGCACACTTAGGGCACACTTAGGTAACACTTAGGGCACACTTAGGTAACACTTAGGTAACACTTAGGGCACACTTAGGTAACACTTAGGGCACACTTAGGTAACACTTAGGTAACACTTAGGTAACACTTAGGTAACACTTAGGGTACACTTAGTTAACACTTAGGGCACACTTAGGTAACACTTAGGTAACACTTAGGGCACACTTAGGTAACACTTAGGGCACACTTAGGTAACACTTATGTAACACTTAGGTAACATTTATGTAACACTAAAGGTAACACTTAGGGCACACTTAGGTAACACTTAGGGCACACTTAGGTAACACTTAGGGCACACTTAGGTAACACTTAGGGCACACTTAGGTAACACTTAGGGCACACTTAGGTAACACTTAGGTAACACTTGAGGCACACTTAGTTAACACTTATGTAACACTTAGGTAACACTTAGGACACACTTAGGTAACACTTAGGTAACACTTAGGTAACACTTAGGTAACACTTAGGGCACACTTAGGTAACACTTAGGTAACACTTAGGTAACACTTAGGGCACACTTAGGTAACACTTAGGTAACACTTAGGTAACACTTAGGTAACACTTAGGTAACACTTAGGGCACACTTAGGGCACACTTAGGTAACACTTAGGTAACACTTAGGTAACACTTAGGTAACACTTGGGTAACACTTAGGTAACACTTAGGTAACACTTATGTAACACTTAGGTAACACTTAGGTAACACTTAGGTAACACTTAGGTAACACTTAGGTAACACTTAGGTAACACTTAGGTAACACTTAGGTAACACTTAGGTAACACTTAGGGCACACTTAGGGCACACTTAGGTAACACTTAGGGCACACTTAGGTAACACTTAGGTAACACTTAGGGCACACTTAGGTAACACTTAGGGCACACTTAGGTAACACTTAGGTAACACTTAGGTAACACTTAGGTAACACTTAGGGTACACTTAGTTAACACTTAGGGCACACTTAGGTAACACTTAGGTAACACTTAGGGCACACTTAGGTAACACTTAGGGCACACTTAGGTAACACTTATGTAACACTTAGGTAACATTTATGTAACACTAAAGGTAACACTTAGGGCACACTTAGGTAACACTTAGGGCACACTTAGGTAACACTTAGGGCACACTTAGGTAACACTTAGGGCACACTTAGGTAACACTTAGGGCACACTTAGGTAACACTTAGGTAACACTTGAGGCACACTTAGTTAACACTTAGGGCACACTTAGGTAACACTTAGGGCATACTTAGGTAACACTTAGGTAACACTTAGGTAACACTTAGGTAACACTTAGGTAACACTTAGGTAACACTTAGGTAACACTTAGGTAACACTTAGGGTACACTTAGTTAACACTTAGGGCACACTTAGGTAACACTTAGGTAACACTTAGGGTACACTTAGTTAACACTTAAGGCACACTTAGGTAACACTTAGTTAACACTTAGGGTACACTTAGGTAACACTTAGGTAACACTTAGGTAACACTTAGGTAAGACTTAGGTAACACTTAGGTAACACTTAGGTAACACTTAGGTAACACTTAGGTAACACTTAGGTAACACTTAGGTAACACTTATGTAACACTTAGGTAACACTTAGGGCACACTTAGGTAACACTTAGGGCACACTTAGGTAACACTTATGTAACACTTAGGTAACATTTATGTAACACTTAGGTAACACTTAGGTAACACTTAGGTAACACTTAGGTAACACTTAGGGCACACTTAGGTAACACTTAGGGCACACTTAGGTAACACTTAGTTAACACTTAGGGTACACTTAGGTAACACTTAGGTAACACTTAGGTAACACTTAGGTAAGACTTAGGTAACACTTAGGTAACACTTAGGTAACACTTAGGTAACACTTAGGTAACACTTAGGTAACACTTATGTAACACTTAGGTAACACTTAGGGCACACTTAGGTAACACTTAGGGCACACTTAGGTAACACTTATGTAACACTTAGGTAACATTTATGTAACACTTAGGTAACACTTAGGTAACACTTAGGTAACACTTAGGTAACACTTAGGGCACACTTAGGTAACACTTAGGGCACACTTAGGTAACACTTAGGGCACACTTAGGTAACACTTAGGTAACACTTAGGTAACACTTAGGTAACACTTAGGTAACACTTAGGGCACACTTAGGGCACACTTAGGTAACACTTAGGTAACACTTAGGTAACACTTAGGTAACACTTGGGTAACACTTAGGTAACACTTAGGTAACACTTATGTAACACTTAGGTAACACTTAGGTAACACTTAGGTAACACTTAGGTAACACTTAGGTAACACTTAGGTAACACTTAGGTAACACTTAGGTAACACTTAGGTAACACTTAGGGCACACTTAGGGCACACTTAGGTAACACTTAGGGCACACTTAGGTAACACTTAGGGTACACTTAGGTAACACTTGGGTAACACTTAGGTAACACTTAGGACACACTTAGGTAACACTTAGGTAACACTTAGGTAACACTTAGGTAACACTTAGGGCACACTTAGGTAACACTTAGGGCACACTTAGGTAACACTTATGTAACACTTAGGTAACATTCATGTAACACTTAGGTAACACTTAGGGCACACTTAGGTAACACTTAGGTAACACTTAGGGCACACTTAGGTAACACTTAGGGCACACTTAGGTAACACTTAGGTAACACTTGAGGCACACTTAGTTAACACTTAGGGCACACTTAGGTAACACTTAGGGCATACTTAGGTAACACTTAGGTTAGGTAACACTTAGGTAACACTTAGGTAACACTTAGGTAACACTTAGGTAACACTTAGGGCACACTTAGGGCACACTTAGGTAACACTTAGGGCACACTTAGGTAACACTTAGGGTACACTTAGGTAACACTTGGGTAACACTTAGGTAACACTTAGGACACACTTAGGTAACACTTAGGTAACACTTAGGTAACACTTAGGTAACACTTAGGGCACACTTAGGTAACACTTAGGGCACACTTAGGTAACACTTATGTAACACTTAGGTAACATTTATGTAACACTTAGGTAACACTTAGGTAACACTTAGGTAACACTTAGGTAACACTTAGGGCACACTTAGGTAACACTTAGGGCACACTTAGGTAACACTTAGGTAACACTTGAGGCACACTTAGTTAACACTTAGGGCACACTTAGGTAACACTTAGGGCATACTTAGGTAACACTTAGGTAACACTTAGGTAACACTTAGGTAACACTTAGGGCACACTTAGGTAACACTTAGGTAACACTTAGGGCACACTTAGGTAACACTTAGGGCACACTTAGGTAACACTTATGTAACACTTAGGTAACATTTATGTAACACTTAGGTAACACTTAGGGCACACTTAGGTAACACTTAGGGCACACTTAGGTAACACTTAGGTAACACTTAGGGCACACTTAGGTAACACTTGGGTAACACTTAGGTTACACTTAGGGCACACTTAGGTAACACTTAGGTAACACTTAGGTAACACTTAGGTAACACTTAGGTAACACTTAGGTAACACTTAGGTAACACTTAGGTAACACTTAGGTAACACTTAGGGTACACTTAGTTAACACTTAGGGCACACTTAGGTAACACTTAGGTAACACTTAGGGCACACTTAGGTAACACTTAGGGCACACTTAGGTAACACTTATGTAACACTTAGGTAACATTTATGTAACACTTAGGTAACACTTAGGTAACACTTAGGTAACACTTAGGTAACACTTAGGGCACACTTATGTAACACTTAGGGCACACTTAGGTAACACTTAGGGCACACTTAGGTAACACTTAGGTAACACTTGAGGCACACTTAGTTAACACTTAGGGCACACTTAGGTAACACTTAGGGCACACTTAGGTAACACTTAGGTAACACTTGAGGCACACTTAGTTAACACTTAGGGCACACTTAGGTAACACTTAGGGCATACTTAGGTAACACTTAGGTAACACTTAGGTAACACTTAGGTAACACTTAGGTAACACTTAGGTAACACTTAGGTAACACTTAGGTAACACTTAGGGCACACTTAGTTAACACTTAGGGAACACTTAGGTAACACTTAGGTAACACTTAGGTAACACTTAGGGCACACTTAGGTAACACTTAGGGCACACTTAGGTAACACTTATGTAACACTTAGGTAACATTTATGTAACACTTAGGTAACACTTAGGGCACACTTAGGTAACACTTAGGGCACACTTAGGCAACACTTAGGGCACACTTAGGTAACACTTAGGGCACACTTAGGTAACACTTAGGGTACACTTAGGTAACACTTAGGTAACACTTAGGGCACACTTAGGTAACACTTAGGTAACACTTAGGGCACACTTAGGTAACACTTAGGGCACACTTAGGTAACACTTATGTAACACTTAGGTAACATTTATGTAACACTTAGGTAACACTTAGGTAACACTTAGGTAACACTTAGGTAACACTTAGGGCACACTTAGGTAACACTTAGGGCACACTTAGGTAACACTTAGGTAACACTTGAGGCACACTTAGTTAACACTTAGGGCACACTTAGGTAACACTTAGGGCATACTTAGGTAACACTTAGGTAACACTTAGGTAACACTTAGGTAACACTTAGGGTACACTTAGTTAACACTTAGGGCACACTTAGGTAACACTTAGGTAACACTTAGGGCACACTTAGGTAACACTTAGGGCACACTTAGGTAACACTTATGTAACACTTAGGTAACATTTATGTAACACTAAAGGTAACACTTAGGGCACACTTAGGTAACACTTAGGGCACACTTAGGTAACACTTAGGGCACACTTAGGTAACACTTAGGGCACACTTAGGTAACACTTAGGGCACACTTAGGTAACACTTAGGTAACACTTGAGGCACACTTAGTTAACACTTAGGGCACACTTAGGTAACACTTAGGGCATACTTAGGTAACACTTAGGTAACACTTAGGTAACACTTAGGTAACACTTAGGTAACACTTAGGTAACACTTAGGTAACACTTAGGTAACACTTAGGGTACACTTAGTTAACACTTAGGGCACACTTAGGTAACACTTAGGTAACACTTAGGGTACACTTAGTTAACACTTAAGGCACACTTAGGTAACACTTAGTTAACACTTAGGGTACACTTAGGTAACACTTAGGTAACACTTAGGTAACACTTAGGTAAGACTTAGGTAACACTTAGGTAACACTTAGGTAACACTTAGGTAACACTTAGGTAACACTTAGGTAACACTTAGGTAACACTTATGTAACACTTAGGTAACACTTAGGGCACACTTAGGTAACACTTAGGGCACACTTAGGTAACACTTATGTAACACTTAGGTAACATTTATGTAACACTTAGGTAACACTTAGGTAACACTTAGGTAACACTTAGGTAACACTTAGGGCACACTTAGGTAACACTTAGGGCACACTTAGGTAACACTTAGTTAACACTTAGGGTACACTTAGGTAACACTTAGGTAACACTTAGGTAACACTTAGGTAAGACTTAGGTAACACTTAGGTAACACTTAGGTAACACTTAGGTAACACTTAGGTAACACTTAGGTAACACTTATGTAACACTTAGGTAACACTTAGGGCACACTTAGGTAACACTTAGGGCACACTTAGGTAACACTTATGTAACACTTAGGTAACATTTATGTAACACTTAGGTAACACTTAGGTAACACTTAGGTAACACTTAGGTAACACTTAGGGCACACTTAGGTAACACTTAGGGCACACTTAGGTAACACTTAGGGCACACTTAGGTAACACTTAGGTAACACTTAGGTAACACTTAGGTAACACTTAGGTAACACTTAGGGCACACTTAGGGCACACTTAGGTAACACTTAGGTAACACTTAGGTAACACTTAGGTAACACTTGGGTAACACTTAGGTAACACTTAGGTAACACTTATGTAACACTTAGGTAACACTTAGGTAACACTTAGGTAACACTTAGGTAACACTTAGGTAACACTTAGGTAACACTTAGGTAACACTTAGGTAACACTTAGGTAACACTTAGGGCACACTTAGGGCACACTTAGGTAACACTTAGGGCACACTTAGGTAACACTTAGGGTACACTTAGGTAACACTTGGGTAACACTTAGGTAACACTTAGGACACACTTAGGTAACACTTAGGTAACACTTAGGTAACACTTAGGTAACACTTAGGGCACACTTAGGTAACACTTAGGGCACACTTAGGTAACACTTATGTAACACTTAGGTAACATTCATGTAACACTTAGGTAACACTTAGGGCACACTTAGGTAACACTTAGGTAACACTTAGGGCACACTTAGGTAACACTTAGGGCACACTTAGGTAACACTTAGGTAACACTTGAGGCACACTTAGTTAACACTTAGGGCACACTTAGGTAACACTTAGGGCATACTTAGGTAACACTTAGGTTAGGTAACACTTAGGTAACACTTAGGTAACACTTAGGTAACACTTAGGTAACACTTAGGGCACACTTAGGGCACACTTAGGTAACACTTAGGGCACACTTAGGTAACACTTAGGGTACACTTAGGTAACACTTGGGTAACACTTAGGTAACACTTAGGACACACTTAGGTAACACTTAGGTAACACTTAGGTAACACTTAGGTAACACTTAGGGCACACTTAGGTAACACTTAGGGCACACTTAGGTAACACTTATGTAACACTTAGGTAACATTTATGTAACACTTAGGTAACACTTAGGTAACACTTAGGTAACACTTAGGTAACACTTAGGGCACACTTAGGTAACACTTAGGGCACACTTAGGTAACACTTAGGTAACACTTGAGGCACACTTAGTTAACACTTAGGGCACACTTAGGTAACACTTAGGGCATACTTAGGTAACACTTAGGTAACACTTAGGTAACACTTAGGTAACACTTAGGGCACACTTAGGTAACACTTAGGTAACACTTAGGGCACACTTAGGTAACACTTAGGGCACACTTAGGTAACACTTATGTAACACTTAGGTAACATTTATGTAACACTTAGGTAACACTTAGGGCACACTTAGGTAACACTTAGGGCACACTTAGGTAACACTTAGGTAACACTTAGGGCACACTTAGGTAACACTTGGGTAACACTTAGGTTACACTTAGGGCACACTTAGGTAACACTTAGGTAACACTTAGGTAACACTTAGGTAACACTTAGGTAACACTTAGGTAACACTTAGGTAACACTTAGGTAACACTTAGGTAACACTTAGGGTACACTTAGTTAACACTTAGGGCACACTTAGGTAACACTTAGGTAACACTTAGGGCACACTTAGGTAACACTTAGGGCACACTTAGGTAACACTTATGTAACACTTAGGTAACATTTATGTAACACTTAGGTAACACTTAGGTAACACTTAGGTAACACTTAGGTAACACTTAGGGCACACTTAGGTAACACTTAGGGCACACTTAGGTAACACTTAGGGCACACTTAGGTAACACTTAGGTAACACTTGAGGCACACTTAGTTAACACTTAGGGCACACTTAGGTAACACTTAGGGCACACTTAGGTAACACTTAGGTAACACTTGAGGCACACTTAGTTAACACTTAGGGCACACTTAGGTAACACTTAGGGCATACTTAGGTAACACTTAGGTAACACTTAGGTAACACTTAGGTAACACTTAGGTAACACTTAGGTAACACTTAGGTAACACTTAGGTAACACTTAGGGCACACTTAGTTAACACTTAGGGAACACTTAGGTAACACTTAGGTAACACTTAGGTAACACTTAGGGCACACTTAGGTAACACTTAGGGCACACTTAGGTAACACTTATGTAACACTTAGGTAACATTTATGTAACACTTAGGTAACACTTAGGGCACACTTAGGTAACACTTAGGGCACACTTAGGCAACACTTAGGGCACACTTAGGTAACACTTAGGGCACACTTAGGTAACACTTAGGGTACACTTAGGTAACACTTAGGTAACACTTAGGGCACACTTAGGTAACACTTAGGTAACACTTAGGGCACACTTAGGTAACACTTAGGGCACACTTAGGTAACACTTATGTAACACTTAGGTAACATTTATGTAACACTTAGGTAACACTTAGGTAACACTTAGGTAACACTTAGGTAACACTTAGGGCACACTTAGGTAACACTTAGGGCACACTTAGGTAACACTTAGGTAACACTTGAGGCACACTTAGTTAACACTTAGGGCACACTTAGGTAACACTTAGGGCATACTTAGGTAACACTTAGGTAACACTTAGGTAACACTTAGGTAACACTTAGGTAACACTTAGGTAACACTTAGGTAACACTTAGGTAACACTTAGGGCACACTTAGTTAACACTTAGGGCACACTTAGGTAACACTTAGGTAACACTTAGGTAACACTTAGGGCACACTTAGGTAACACTTAGGGCACACTTAGGTAACACTTAGGGCACACTTAGGTAACACTTAGGGCACACTTAGGTAACACTTAGGGCACACTTAGGTAACACTTAGGTAACACTTGAGGCACACTTAGTTAACACTTAGGGCACACTTAGGTAACACTTAGGGCATACTTAGGTAACACTTAGGTAACACTTAGGTAACACTTAGGGTACACTTAGTTAACACTTAGGGCACACTTAGGTAACACTTAGTTAACACTTAGGGTACACTTAGGTAACACTTAGGTAACACTTAGGTAACACTTAGGTAAGACTTAGGTAACACTTAGGTAACACTTAGGTAACACTTAGGTAACACTTAGGTAACACTTAGGTAACACTTAGGTAACACTTATGTAACACTTAGGTAACACTTAGGGCACACTTAGGTAACACTTAGGGCACACTTAGGTAACACTTATGTAACACTTAGGTAACATTTATGTAACACTTAGGTAACACTTAGGTAACACTTAGGTAACACTTAGGTAACACTTAGGGCACACTTAGGTAACACTTAGGGCACACTTAGGTAACACTTAGTTAACACTTAGGGTACACTTAGGTAACACTTAGGTAACACTTAGGTAACACTTAGGTAAGACTTAGGTAACACTTAGGTAACACTTAGGTAACACTTAGGTAACACTTAGGTAACACTTAGGTAACACTTATGTAACACTTAGGTAACACTTAGGGCACACTTAGGTAACACTTAGGGCACACTTAGGTAACACTTATGTAACACTTAGGTAACATTTATGTAACACTTAGGTAACACTTAGGTAACACTTAGGTAACACTTAGGTAACACTTAGGGCACACTTAGGTAACACTTAGGGCACACTTAGGTAACACTTAGGGCACACTTAGGTAACACTTAGGTAACACTTAGGTAACACTTAGGTAACACTTAGGTAACACTTAGGGCACACTTAGGGCACACTTAGGTAACACTTAGGTAACACTTATGTAACACTTAGGGCACACTTAGGTAACACTTAGGGCACACTTAGGTAACACTTATGTAACACTTAGGTAACATTTATGTAACACTTAGGTAACACTTAGGTAACACTTAGGTAACACTTAGGTAACACTTAGGGCACACTTAGGTAACACTTAGGGCACACTTAGGTAACACTTAGTTAACACTTAGGGTACACTTAGGTAACACTTAGGTAACACTTAGGTAACACTTAGGTAAGACTTAGGTAACACTTAGGTAACACTTAGGTAACACTTAGGTAACACTTAGGTAACACTTAGGTAACACTTATGTAACACTTAGGTAACACTTAGGGCACACTTAGGTAACACTTAGGGCACACTTAGGTAACACTTATGTAACACTTAGGTAACATTTATGTAACACTTAGGTAACACTTAGGTAACACTTAGGTAACACTTAGGTAACACTTAGGGCACACTTAGGTAACACTTAGGGCACACTTAGGTAACACTTAGGGCACACTTAGGTAACACTTAGGTAACACTTAGGTAACACTTAGGTAACACTTAGGTAACACTTAGGGCACACTTAGGGCACACTTAGGTAACACTTAGGTAACACTTAGGTAACACTTAGGTAACACTTGGGTAACACTTAGGTAACACTTAGGTAACACTTATGTAACACTTAGGTAACACTTAGGTAACACTTAGGTAACACTTAGGTAACACTTAGGTAACACTTAGGTAACACTTAGGTAACACTTAGGTAACACTTAGGTAACACTTAGGGCACACTTAGGGCACACTTAGGTAACACTTAGGGCACACTTAGGTAACACTTAGGGTACACTTAGGTAACACTTGGGTAACACTTAGGTAATACTTAGGACACACTTAGGTAACACTTAGGTAACACTTAGGTAACACTTAGGTAACACTTAGGGCACACTTAGGTAACACTTAGGGCACACTTAGGTAACACTTATGTAACACTTAGGTAACATTCATGTAACACTTAGGTAACACTTAGGGCACACTTAGGTAACACTTAGGTAACACTTAGGGCACACTTAGGTAACACTTAGGGCACACTTAGGTAACACTTAGGTAACACTTGAGGCACACTTAGTTAACACTTAGGGCACACTTAGGTAACACTTAGGGCACACTTAGGTAACACTTAGGTTAGGTAACACTTAGGTAACACTTAGGTAACACTTAGGTAACACTTAGGTAACACTTAGGGCACACTTAGGGCACACTTAGGTAACACTTAGGGCACACTTAGGTAACACTTAGGGTACACTTAGGTAACACTTGGGTAACACTTAGGTAACACTTAGGACACACTTAGGTAACACTTAGGTAACACTTAGGTAACACTTAGGTAACACTTAGGGCACACTTAGGTAACACTTAGGGCACACTTAGGTAACACTTATGTAACACTTAGGTAACATTTATGTAACACTTAGGTAACACTTAGGTAACACTTAGGTAACACTTAGGTAACACTTAGGGCACACTTAGGTAACACTTAGGGCACACTTAGGTAACACTTAGGTAACACTTGAGGCACACTTAGTTAACACTTAGGGCACACTTAGGTAACACTTAGGGCATACTTAGGTAACACTTAGGTAACACTTAGGTAACACTTAGGTAACACTTAGGGCACACTTAGGTAACACTTAGGTAACACTTAGGGCACACTTAGGTAACACTTAGGGCACACTTAGGTAACACTTATGTAACACTTAGGTAACATTTATGTAACACTTAGGTAACACTTAGGGCACACTTAGGTAACACTTAGGGCACACTTAGGTAACACTTAGGTAACACTTAGGGCACACTTAGGTAACACTTGGGTAACACTTAGGTTACACTTAGGGCACACTTAGGTAACACTTAGGTAACACTTAGGTAACACTTAGGTAACACTTAGGTAACACTTAGGTAACACTTAGGTAACACTTAGGTAACACTTAGGTAACACTTAGGGTACACTTAGTTAACACTTAGGGCACACTTAGGTAACACTTAGGTAACACTTAGGGCACACTTAGGTAACACTTAGGGCACACTTAGGTAACACTTATGTAACACTTAGGTAACATTTATGTAACACTTAGGTAACACTTAGGTAACACTTAGGTAACACTTAGGTAACACTTAGGGCACACTTAGGTAACACTTAGGGCACACTTAGGTAACACTTAGGGCACACTTAGGTAACACTTAGGTAACACTTGAGGCACACTTAGTTAACACTTAGGGCACACTTAGGTAACACTTAGGGCACACTTAGGTAACACTTAGGTAACACTTGAGGCACACTTAGTTAACACTTAGGGCACACTTAGGTAACACTTAGGGCATACTTAGGTAACACTTAGGTAACACTTAGGTAACACTTAGGTAACACTTAGGTAACACTTAGGTAACACTTAGGTAACACTTAGGTAACACTTAGGGCACACTTAGTTAACACTTAGGGAACACTTAGGTAACACTTAGGTAACACTTAGGTAACACTTAGGGCACACTTAGGTAACACTTAGGGCACACTTAGGTAACACTTATGTAACACTTAGGTAACATTTATGTAACACTTAGGTAACACTTAGGGCACACTTAGGTAACACTTAGGGCACACTTAGGCAACACTTAGGGCACACTTAGGTAACACTTAGGGCACACTTAGGTAACACTTAGGGTACACTTAGGTAACACTTAGGTAACACTTAGGGCACACTTAGGTAACACTTAGGTAACACTTAGGGCACACTTAGGTAACACTTAGGGCACACTTAGGTAACACTTATGTAACACTTAGGTAACATTTATGTAACACTTAGGTAACACTTAGGTAACACTTAGGTAACACTTAGGTAACACTTAGGGCACACTTAGGTAACACTTAGGGCACACTTAGGTAACACTTAGGTAACACTTGAGGCACACTTAGTTAACACTTAGGGCACACTTAGGTAACACTTAGGGCATACTTAGGTAACACTTAGGTAACACTTAGGTAACACTTAGGTAACACTTAGGTAACACTTAGGTAACACTTAGGTAACACTTAGGTAACACTTAGGGCACACTTAGTTAACACTTAGGGCACACTTAGGTAACACTTAGGTAACACTTAGGTAACACTTAGGGCACACTTAGGTAACACTTAGGGCACACTTAGGTAACACTTATGTAACACTTAGGTAACATTTATGTAACACTTAGGTAACACTTAGGTAACACTTAGGTAACACTTAGGTAACACTTAGGGCACACTTAGGTAACACTTAGGGCACACTTAGGTAACACTTAGGTAACACTTGAGGCACACTTAGTTAACACTTAGGGCACACTTAGGTAACACTTAGGGCACACTTAGGTAACACTTAGGTAACACTTAGGTAACACTTAGGTAACACTTAGGTAACACTTAGGTAACACTTAGGTAACACTTAGGGCACACTTAGTTAACACTTAGGGCACACTTAGGTAACACTTAGGTAACACTTAGGGCACACTTAGGTAACACTTAGGGCACACTTAGGTAACACTTATGTAACACTTAGGGCACACTTAGGTAACACTTAGGGCATACTTAGGTAACACTTAGGTAACACTTAGGGCACACTTATGTAACACTTATGTAACACTTAGGTAACATTTATGTAACACTTAGGTAACACTTAGGGCACACTTAGGTAACACTTAGGGCACACTTAGGTAACACTTAGGGCACACTTAGGTAACACTTAGGGCACACTTAGGTAACACTTAGGGCACACTTAGGTAACACTTAGGTAACACTTGAGGCACAATTAGTTAACACTTAGGGCACACTTAGGTAACACTTAGGGCATACTTAGGTAACACTTAGGTAACACTTAGGTAACACTTAGGTAACACTTAGGTAACACTTAGGGCACACTTAGGTAACACTTAGGTAACACTTGAGGCACACTTAGTTAACACTTAGGGCACACTTAGGTAACACTTAGGGCATACTTAGGTAACACTTAGGTAACACTTAGGTAACACTTAGGTAACACTTAGGTAACACTTAGGTAACACTTAGGTAACACTTAGGTAACACTTAGGGTACACTTAGTTAACACTTAGGGCACACTTAGGTAACACTTAGGTAACACTTAGGTAACACTTAGGGCACACTTAGGTAACACTTAGGGCACACTTAGGTAACACTTATGTAACACTTAGGTAACATTTATGTAACACTTAGGTAACACTTAGGTAACACTTAGGTAACACTTAGGTAACACTTAGGGCACACTTAGGTAACACTTAGGGCACACTTAGGTAACACTTAGGGCACACTTAGGTAACACTTAGGTAACACTTAGGTAACACTTAGGTAACACTTAGGTAACACTTAGGGCACACTTAGGGCACACTTAGGTAACACTTAGGTAACACTTAGGTAACACTTAGGTAACACTTGGGTAACACTTAGGTAACACTTAGGTAACACTTAGGTAACACTTATGTAACACTTAGGTAACACTTAGGTAACACTTAGGTAACACTTAGGTAACACTTAGGTAACACTTAGGTAACACTTAGGTAACACTTAGGTAACACTTAGGTAACACTTAGGGCACACTTAGGGCACACTTAGGTAACACTTAGGGCACACTTAGGTAACACTTAGGTAACACTTAGGGCACACTTAGGTAACACTTAGGGCACACTTAGGTAACACTTAGGTAACACTTAGGTAACACTTAGGTAACACTTAGGGTACACTTAGTTAACACTTAGGGCACACTTAGGTAACACTTAGGTAACACTTAGGGCACACTTAGGTAACACTTAGGGCACACTTAGGTAACACTTATGTAACACTTAGGTAACATTTATGTAACACTAAAGGTAACACTTAGGGCACACTTAGGTAACACTTAGGGCACACTTAGGTAACACTTAGGGCACACTTAGGTAACACTTAGGGCACACTTAGGTAACACTTAGGGCACACTTAGGTAACACTTAGGTAACACTTGAGGCACACTTAGTTAACACTTAGGGCACACTTAGGTAACACTTAGGGCATACTTAGGTAACACTTAGGTAACACTTAGGTAACACTTAGGTAACACTTAGGTAACACTTAGGTAACACTTAGGTAACACTTAGGTAACACTTAGGGTACACTTAGTTAACACTTAGGGCACACTTAGGTAACACTTAGGTAACACTTAGGGTACACTTAGTTAACACTTAAGGCACACTTAGGTAACACTTAGTTAACACTTAGGGTACACTTAGGTAACACTTAGGTAACACTTAGGTAACACTTAGGTAAGACTTAGGTAACACTTAGGTAACACTTAGGTAACACTTAGGTAACACTTAGGTAACACTTAGGTAACACTTAGGTAACACTTATGTAACACTTAGGTAACACTTAGGGCACACTTAGGTAACACTTAGGGCACACTTAGGTAACACTTATGTAACACTTAGGTAACATTTATGTAACACTTAGGTAACACTTAGGTAACACTTAGGTAACACTTAGGTAACACTTAGGGCACACTTAGGTAACACTTAGGGCACACTTAGGTAACACTTAGTTAACACTTAGGGTACACTTAGGTAACACTTAGGTAACACTTAGGTAACACTTAGGTAAGACTTAGGTAACACTTAGGTAACACTTAGGTAACACTTAGGTAACACTTAGGTAACACTTAGGTAACACTTATGTAACACTTAGGTAACACTTAGGGCACACTTAGGTAACACTTAGGGCACACTTAGGTAACACTTATGTAACACTTAGGTAACATTTATGTAACACTTAGGTAACACTTAGGTAACACTTAGGTAACACTTAGGTAACACTTAGGGCACACTTAGGTAACACTTAGGGCACACTTAGGTAACACTTAGGGCACACTTAGGTAACACTTAGGTAACACTTAGGTAACACTTAGGTAACACTTAGGTAACACTTAGGGCACACTTAGGGCACACTTAGGTAACACTTAGGTAACACTTAGGTAACACTTAGGTAACACTTGGGTAACACTTAGGTAACACTTAGGTAACACTTATGTAACACTTAGGTAACACTTAGGTAACACTTAGGTAACACTTAGGTAACACTTAGGTAACACTTAGGTAACACTTAGGTAACACTTAGGTAACACTTAGGTAACACTTAGGGCACACTTAGGGCACACTTAGGTAACACTTAGGGCACACTTAGGTAACACTTAGGGTACACTTAGGTAACACTTGGGTAACACTTAGGTAACACTTAGGACACACTTAGGTAACACTTAGGTAACACTTAGGTAACACTTAGGTAACACTTAGGGCACACTTAGGTAACACTTAGGGCACACTTAGGTAACACTTATGTAACACTTAGGTAACATTCATGTAACACTTAGGTAACACTTAGGGCACACTTAGGTAACACTTAGGTAACACTTAGGGCACACTTAGGTAACACTTAGGGCACACTTAGGTAACACTTAGGTAACACTTGAGGCACACTTAGTTAACACTTAGGGCACACTTAGGTAACACTTAGGGCATACTTAGGTAACACTTAGGTTAGGTAACACTTAGGTAACACTTAGGTAACACTTAGGTAACACTTAGGTAACACTTAGGGCACACTTAGGGCACACTTAGGTAACACTTAGGGCACACTTAGGTAACACTTAGGGTACACTTAGGTAACACTTGGGTAACACTTAGGTAACACTTAGGACACACTTAGGTAACACTTAGGTAACACTTAGGTAACACTTAGGTAACACTTAGGGCACACTTAGGTAACACTTAGGGCACACTTAGGTAACACTTATGTAACACTTAGGTAACATTTATGTAACACTTAGGTAACACTTAGGTAACACTTAGGTAACACTTAGGTAACACTTAGGGCACACTTAGGTAACACTTAGGGCACACTTAGGTAACACTTAGGTAACACTTGAGGCACACTTAGTTAACACTTAGGGCACACTTAGGTAACACTTAGGGCATACTTAGGTAACACTTAGGTAACACTTAGGTAACACTTAGGTAACACTTAGGGCACACTTAGGTAACACTTAGGTAACACTTAGGGCACACTTAGGTAACACTTAGGGCACACTTAGGTAACACTTATGTAACACTTAGGTAACATTTATGTAACACTTAGGTAACACTTAGGGCACACTTAGGTAACACTTAGGGCACACTTAGGTAACACTTAGGTAACACTTAGGGCACACTTAGGTAACACTTGGGTAACACTTAGGTTACACTTAGGGCACACTTAGGTAACACTTAGGTAACACTTAGGTAACACTTAGGTAACACTTAGGTAACACTTAGGTAACACTTAGGTAACACTTAGGTAACACTTAGGTAACACTTAGGGTACACTTAGTTAACACTTAGGGCACACTTAGGTAACACTTAGGTAACACTTAGGGCACACTTAGGTAACACTTAGGGCACACTTAGGTAACACTTATGTAACACTTAGGTAACATTTATGTAACACTTAGGTAACACTTAGGTAACACTTAGGTAACACTTAGGTAACACTTAGGGCACACTTAGGTAACACTTAGGGCACACTTAGGTAACACTTAGGGCACACTTAGGTAACACTTAGGTAACACTTGAGGCACACTTAGTTAACACTTAGGGCACACTTAGGTAACACTTAGGGCACACTTAGGTAACACTTAGGTAACACTTGAGGCACACTTAGTTAACACTTAGGGCACACTTAGGTAACACTTAGGGCATACTTAGGTAACACTTAGGTAACACTTAGGTAACACTTAGGTAACACTTAGGTAACACTTAGGTAACACTTAGGTAACACTTAGGTAACACTTAGGGCACACTTAGGTAACACTTAGGGAACACTTAGGTAACACTTAGGTAACACTTAGGTAACACTTAGGGCACACTTAGGTAACACTTAGGGCACACTTAGGTAACACTTATGTAACACTTAGGTAACATTTATGTAACACTTAGGTAACACTTAGGGCACACTTAGGTAACACTTAGGGCACACTTAGGCAACACTTAGGGCACACTTAGGTAACACTTAGGGCACACTTAGGTAACACTTAGGGTACACTTAGGTAACACTTAGGTAACACTTAGGGCACACTTAGGTAACACTTAGGTAACACTTAGGGCACACTTAGGTAACACTTAGGGCACACTTAGGTAACACTTATGTAACACTTAGGTAACATTTATGTAACACTTAGGTAACACTTAGGTAACACTTAGGTAACACTTAGGTAACACTTAGGGCACACTTAGGTAACACTTAGGGCACACTTAGGTAACACTTAGGTAACACTTGAGGCACACTTAGTTAACACTTAGGGCACACTTAGGTAACACTTAGGGCATACTTAGGTAACACTTAGGTAACACTTAGGTAACACTTAGGTAACACTTAGGTAACACTTAGGTAACACTTAGGTAACACTTAGGTAACACTTAGGGCACACTTAGTTAACACTTAGGGCACACTTAGGTAACACTTAGGTAACACTTAGGTAACACTTAGGGCACACTTAGGTAACACTTAGGGCACACTTAGGTAACACTTAGGGCACACTTAGGTAACACTTAGGGCACACTTAGGTAACACTTAGGGCACACTTAGGTAACACTTAGGTAACACTTGAGGCACACTTAGTTAACACTTAGGGCACACTTAGGTAACACTTAGGGCATACTTAGGTAACACTTAGGTAACACTTAGGTAACACTTAGGGTACACTTAGTTAACACTTAAGGCACACTTAGGTAACACTTAGTTAACACTTAGGGTACACTTAGGTAACACTTAGGTAACACTTAGGTAACACTTAGGTAAGACTTAGGTAACACTTAGGTAACACTTAGGTAACACTTAGGTAACACTTAGGTAACACTTAGGTAACACTTAGGTAACACTTATGTAACACTTAGGTAACACTTAGGGCACACTTAGGTAACACTTAGGGCACACTTAGGTAACACTTATGTAACACTTAGGTAACATTTATGTAACACTTAGGTAACACTTAGGTAACACTTAGGTAACACTTAGGTAACACTTAGGGCACACTTAGGTAACACTTAGGGCACACTTAGGTAACACTTAGTTAACACTTAGGGTACACTTAGGTAACACTTAGGTAACACTTAGGTAACACTTAGGTAAGACTTAGGTAACACTTAGGTAACACTTAGGTAACACTTAGGTAACACTTAGGTAACACTTAGGTAACACTTATGTAACACTTAGGTAACACTTAGGGCACACTTAGGTAACACTTAGGGCACACTTAGGTAACACTTATGTAACACTTAGGTAACATTTATGTAACACTTAGGTAACACTTAGGTAACACTTAGGTAACACTTAGGTAACACTTAGGTAACACTTAGGGCACACTTAGGTAACACTTAGGGCACACTTAGGTAACACTTAGGGCACACTTAGGTAACACTTAGGTAACACTTAGGTAACACTTAGGTAACACTTAGGTAACACTTAGGGCACACTTAGGGCACACTTAGGTAACACTTAGGTAACACTTAGGTAACACTTAGGTAACACTTGGGTAACACTTAGGTAACACTTAGGTAACACTTATGTAACACTTAGGTAACACTTAGGTAACACTTAGGTAACACTTAGGTAACACTTAGGTAACACTTAGGTAACACTTAGGTAACACTTAGGTAACACTTAGGTAACACTTAGGGCACACTTAGGGCACACTTAGGTAACACTTAGGGCACACTTAGGTAACACTTAGGGTACACTTAGGTAACACTTGGGTAACACTTAGGTAATACTTAGGACACACTTAGGTAACACTTAGGTAACACTTAGGTAACACTTAGGTAACACTTAGGGCACACTTAGGTAACACTTAGGGCACACTTAGGTAACACTTATGTAACACTTAGGTAACATTCATGTAACACTTAGGTAACACTTAGGGCACACTTAGGTAACACTTAGGTAACACTTAGGGCACACTTAGGTAACACTTAGGGCACACTTAGGTAACACTTAGGTAACACTTGAGGCACACTTAGTTAACACTTAGGGCACACTTAGGTAACACTTAGGGCATACTTAGGTAACACTTAGGTTAGGTAACACTTAGGTAACACTTAGGTAACACTTAGGTAACACTTAGGTAACACTTAGGGCACACTTAGGGCACACTTAGGTAACACTTAGGGCACACTTAGGTAACACTTAGGGTACACTTAGGTAACACTTGGGTAACACTTAGGTAACACTTAGGACACACTTAGGTAACACTTAGGTAACACTTAGGTAACACTTAGGTAACACTTAGGGCACACTTAGGTAACACTTAGGGCACACTTAGGTAACACTTATGTAACACTTAGGTAACATTTATGTAACACTTAGGTAACACTTAGGTAACACTTAGGTAACACTTAGGTAACACTTAGGGCACACTTAGGTAACACTTAGGGCACACTTAGGTAACACTTAGGTAACACTTGAGGCACACTTAGTTAACACTTAGGGCACACTTAGGTAACACTTAGGGCATACTTAGGTAACACTTAGGTAACACTTAGGTAACACTTAGGTAACACTTAGGGCACACTTAGGTAACACTTAGGTAACACTTAGGGCACACTTAGGTAACACTTAGGGCACACTTAGGTAACACTTATGTAACACTTAGGTAACATTTATGTAACACTTAGGTAACACTTAGGGCACACTTAGGTAACACTTAGGGCACACTTAGGTAACACTTAGGTAACACTTAGGGCACACTTAGGTAACACTTGGGTAACACTTAGGTTACACTTAGGGCACACTTAGGTAACACTTAGGTAACACTTAGGTAACACTTAGGTAACACTTAGGTAACACTTAGGTAACACTTAGGTAACACTTAGGTAACACTTAGGTAACACTTAGGGTACACTTAGTTAACACTTAGGGCACACTTAGGTAACACTTAGGTAACACTTAGGGCACACTTAGGTAACACTTAGGGCACACTTAGGTAACACTTATGTAACACTTAGGTAACATTTATGTAACACTTAGGTAACACTTAGGTAACACTTAGGTAACACTTAGGTAACACTTAGGGCACACTTAGGTAACACTTAGGGCACACTTAGGTAACACTTAGGGCACACTTAGGTAACACTTAGGTAACACTTGAGGCACACTTAGTTAACACTTAGGGCACACTTAGGTAACACTTAGGGCACACTTAGGTAACACTTAGGTAACACTTGAGGCACACTTAGTTAACACTTAGGGCACACTTAGGTAACACTTAGGGCATACTTAGGTAACACTTAGGTAACACTTAGGTAACACTTAGGTAACACTTAGGTAACACTTAGGTAACACTTAGGTAACACTTAGGTAACACTTAGGGCACACTTAGTTAACACTTAGGGAACACTTAGGTAACACTTAGGTAACACTTAGGTAACACTTAGGGCACACTTAGGTAACACTTAGGGCACACTTAGGTAACACTTATGTAACACTTAGGTAACATTTATGTAACACTTAGGTAACACTTAGGGCACACTTAGGTAACACTTAGGGCACACTTAGGCAACACTTAGGGCACACTTAGGTAACACTTAGGGCACACTTAGGTAACACTTAGGGTACACTTAGGTAACACTTAGGTAACACTTAGGGCACACTTAGGTAACACTTAGGTAACACTTAGGGCACACTTAGGTAACACTTAGGGCACACTTAGGTAACACTTATGTAACACTTAGGTAACATTTATGTAACACTTAGGTAACACTTAGGTAACACTTAGGTAACACTTAGGTAACACTTAGGGCACACTTAGGTAACACTTAGGGCACACTTAGGTAACACTTAGGTAACACTTGAGGCACACTTAGTTAACACTTAGGGCACACTTAGGTAACACTTAGGGCATACTTAGGTAACACTTAGGTAACACTTAGGTAACACTTAGGTAACACTTAGGTAACACTTAGGTAACACTTAGGTAACACTTAGGTAACACTTAGGGCACACTTAGTTAACACTTAGGGCACACTTAGGTAACACTTAGGTAACACTTAGGTAACACTTAGGGCACACTTAGGTAACACTTAGGGCACACTTAGGTAACACTTATGTAACACTTAGGTAACATTTATGTAACACTTAGGTAACACTTAGGTAACACTTAGGTAACACTTAGGTAACACTTAGGGCACACTTAGGTAACACTTAGGGCACACTTAGGTAACACTTAGGTAACACTTGAGGCACACTTAGTTAACACTTAGGGCACACTTAGGTAACACTTAGGGCACACTTAGGTAACACTTAGGTAACACTTAGGTAACACTTAGGTAACACTTAGGTAACACTTAGGTAACACTTAGGTAACACTTAGGGCACACTTAGTTAACACTTAGGGCACACTTAGGTAACACTTAGGTAACACTTAGGGCACACTTAGGTAACACTTAGGGCACACTTAGGTAACACTTATGTAACACTTAGGGCACACTTAGGTAACACTTAGGGCATACTTAGGTAACACTTAGGGAACACTTAGGGCACACTTATGTAACACTTATGTAACACTTAGGTAACATTTATGTAACACTTAGGTAACACTTAGGGCACACTTAGGTAACACTTAGGGCACACTTAGGTAACACTTAGGGCACACTTAGGTAACACTTAGGGCACACTTAGGTAACACTTAGGGCACACTTAGGTAACACTTAGGTAACACTTGAGGCACAATTAGTTAACACTTAGGGCACACTTAGGTAACACTTAGGGCACACTTAGGTAACACTTAGGTAACACTTAGGTAACACTTAGGTAACACTTAGGTAACACTTAGGGCACACTTAGGTAACACTTAGGTAACACTTGAGGCACACTTAGTTAACACTTAGGGCACACTTAGGTAACACTTAGGGCATACTTAGGTAACACTTAGGTAACACTTAGGTAACACTTAGGTAACACTTAGGTAACACTTAGGTAACACTTAGGTAACACTTAGGTAACACTTAGGGTACACTTAGTTAACACTTAGGGCACACTTAGGTAACACTTAGGTAACACTTAGGTAACACTTAGGGCACACTTAGGTAACACTTAGGGCACACTTAGGTAACACTTATGTAACACTTAGGTAACATTTATGTAACACTTAGGTAACACTTAGGTAACACTTAGGTAACACTTAGGTAACACTTAGGGCACACTTAGGTAACACTTAGGGCACACTTAGGTAACACTTAGGGCACACTTAGGTAACACTTAGGTAACACTTAGGTAACACTTAGGTAACACTTAGGTAACACTTAGGGCACACTTAGGGCACACTTAGGTAACACTTAGGTAACACTTAGGTAACACTTAGGTAACACTTGGGTAACACTTAGGTAACACTTAGGTAACACTTAGGTAACACTTATGTAACACTTAGGTAACACTTAGGTAACACTTAGGTAACACTTAGGTAACACTTAGGTAACACTTAGGTAACACTTAGGTAACACTTAGGTAACACTTAGGTAACACTTAGGGCACACTTAGGGCACACTTAGGTAACACTTAGGGCACACTTAGGTAACACTTAGGTAACACTTAGGGCACACTTAGGTAACACTTAGGGCACACTTAGGTAACACTTAGGTAACACTTAGGTAACACTTAGGTAACACTTAGGGTACACTTAGTTAACACTTAGGGCACACTTAGGTAACACTTAGGTAACACTTAGGGCACACTTAGGTAACACTTAGGGCACACTTAGGTAACACTTATGTAACACTTAGGTAACATTTATGTAACACTAAAGGTAACACTTAGGGCACACTTAGGTAACACTTAGGGCACACTTAGGTAACACTTAGGGCACACTTAGGTAACACTTAGGGCACACTTAGGTAACACTTAGGGCACACTTAGGTAACACTTAGGTAACACTTGAGGCACACTTAGTTAACACTTAGGGCACACTTAGGTAACACTTAGGGCATACTTAGGTAACACTTAGGTAACACTTAGGTAACACTTAGGTAACACTTAGGTAACACTTAGGTAACACTTAGGTAACACTTAGGGTACACTTAGTTAACACTTAGGGCACACTTAGGTAACACTTAGGTAACACTTAGGGTACACTTAGTTAACACTTAAGGCACACTTAGGTAACACTTAGTTAACACTTAGGGTACACTTAGGTAACACTTAGGTAACACTTAGGTAACACTTAGGTAAGACTTAGGTAACACTTAGGTAACACTTAGGTAACACTTAGGTAACACTTAGGTAACACTTAGGTAACACTTAGGTAACACTTATGTAACACTTAGGTAACACTTAGGGCACACTTAGGTAACACTTAGGGCACACTTAGGTAACACTTATGTAACACTTAGGTAACATTTATGTAACACTTAGGTAACACTTAGGTAACACTTAGGTAACACTTAGGTAACACTTAGGGCACACTTAGGTAACACTTAGGGCACACTTAGGTAACACTTAGTTAACACTTAGGGTACACTTAGGTAACACTTAGGTAACACTTAGGTAACAC
Source organism: Sacculina carcini (assembly GCA_916048095.2). Classification (NCBI taxonomy): domain Eukaryota; kingdom Metazoa; phylum Arthropoda; class Thecostraca; family Sacculinidae; genus Sacculina; species Sacculina carcini. The sequence goes on from OU696586.1 coordinate 68,408, forward strand.
TTAGGTAAGACTTAGGTAACACTTAGGTAACACTTAGGTAACACTTAGGTAACACTTAGGTAACACTTAGGTAACACTTATGTAACACTTAGGTAACACTTAGGGCACACTTAGGTAACACTTAGGGCACACTTAGGTAACACTTATGTAACACTTAGGTAACATTTATGTAACACTTAGGTAACACTTAGGTAACACTTAGGTAACACTTAGGTAACACTTAGGGCACACTTAGGTAACACTTAGGGCACACTTAGGTAACACTTAGGGCACACTTAGGTAACACTTAGGTAACACTTAGGTAACACTTAGGTAACACTTAGGTAACACTTAGGGCACACTTAGGGCACACTTAGGTAACACTTAGGTAACACTTAGGTAACACTTAGGTAACACTTGGGTAACACTTAGGTAACACTTAGGTAACACTTATGTAACACTTAGGTAACACTTAGGTAACACTTAGGTAACACTTAGGTAACACTTAGGTAACACTTAGGTAACACTTAGGTAACACTTAGGTAACACTTAGGTAACACTTAGGGCACACTTAGGGCACACTTAGGTAACACTTAGGGCACACTTAGGTAACACTTAGGGTACACTTAGGTAACACTTGGGTAACACTTAGGTAACACTTAGGACACACTTAGGTAACACTTAGGTAACACTTAGGTAACACTTAGGTAACACTTAGGGCACACTTAGGTAACACTTAGGGCACACTTAGGTAACACTTATGTAACACTTAGGTAACATTCATGTAACACTTAGGTAACACTTAGGGCACACTTAGGTAACACTTAGGTAACACTTAGGGCACACTTAGGTAACACTTAGGGCACACTTAGGTAACACTTAGGTAACACTTGAGGCACACTTAGTTAACACTTAGGGCACACTTAGGTAACACTTAGGGCATACTTAGGTAACACTTAGGTTAGGTAACACTTAGGTAACACTTAGGTAACACTTAGGTAACACTTAGGTAACACTTAGGGCACACTTAGGGCACACTTAGGTAACACTTAGGGCACACTTAGGTAACACTTAGGGTACACTTAGGTAACACTTGGGTAACACTTAGGTAACACTTAGGACACACTTAGGTAACACTTAGGTAACACTTAGGTAACACTTAGGTAACACTTAGGGCACACTTAGGTAACACTTAGGGCACACTTAGGTAACACTTATGTAACACTTAGGTAACATTTATGTAACACTTAGGTAACACTTAGGTAACACTTAGGTAACACTTAGGTAACACTTAGGGCACACTTAGGTAACACTTAGGGCACACTTAGGTAACACTTAGGTAACACTTGAGGCACACTTAGTTAACACTTAGGGCACACTTAGGTAACACTTAGGGCATACTTAGGTAACACTTAGGTAACACTTAGGTAACACTTAGGTAACACTTAGGGCACACTTAGGTAACACTTAGGTAACACTTAGGGCACACTTAGGTAACACTTAGGGCACACTTAGGTAACACTTATGTAACACTTAGGTAACATTTATGTAACACTTAGGTAACACTTAGGGCACACTTAGGTAACACTTAGGGCACACTTAGGTAACACTTAGGTAACACTTAGGGCACACTTAGGTAACACTTGGGTAACACTTAGGTTACACTTAGGGCACACTTAGGTAACACTTAGGTAACACTTAGGTAACACTTAGGTAACACTTAGGTAACACTTAGGTAACACTTAGGTAACACTTAGGTAACACTTAGGTAACACTTAGGGTACACTTAGTTAACACTTAGGGCACACTTAGGTAACACTTAGGTAACACTTAGGGCACACTTAGGTAACACTTAGGGCACACTTAGGTAACACTTATGTAACACTTAGGTAACATTTATGTAACACTTAGGTAACACTTAGGTAACACTTAGGTAACACTTAGGTAACACTTAGGGCACACTTAGGTAACACTTAGGGCACACTTAGGTAACACTTAGGGCACACTTAGGTAACACTTAGGTAACACTTAGGTAACACTTAGGTAACACTTAGGTAACACTTAGGGCACACTTAGGGCACACTTAGGTAACACTTAGGTAACACTTAGGTAACACTTGGGTAACACTTAGGTAACACTTAGGTAACACTTATGTAACACTTAGGTAACACTTGGGTAACACTTAGGTAACACTTAGGTAACATTTATGTAACACTTAGGTAACACTTAGGGCACACTTAGGTAACACTTAGGGCACACTTAGGTAACACTTAGGGCACACTTAGGTAACACTTAGGGCACACTTAGGTAACACTTAGGGCACACTTAGGTAACACTTAGGTAACACTTGAGGCACACTTAGTTAACACTTAGGGCACACTTAGGTAACACTTAGGGCATACTTAGGTAATACTTAGGTAACACTTAGGTAACACTTAGGTAACACTTAGGTAACACTTAGGTAACACTTAGGTAACACTTAGGTAACACTTAGGTAACACTTAGGGTACACTTAGTTAACACTTAGGGCACACTTAGGTAACACTTAGTTAACACTTAGGGTACACTTAGGTAACACTTAGGTAACACTTAGGTAACACTTAGGTAACACTTAGGTAACACTTAGGTAAGACTTAGGTAACACTTAGGTAACACTTAGGGTACACTTAGGTAACACTTAGGGTACACTTAGGTAACACTTAGGTAACACTTAGGGCACACTTAGGTAACACTTAGGGCACACTTAGGTAACACTTATGTAACACTTAGGTAACATTCATGTAACACTTAGGTAACACTTAGGGCACACTTAGGTAACACTTAGGGCACACTTAGGTAACACTTAGGTAACACTTAGGGCACACTTAGGCAACACTTAGGGCACACTTAGGTAACACTTAGGGCACACTTAGGTAACACTTAGGGTACACTTAGGTAACACTTAGGTAACACTTAGGGCACACTTAGGTAACACTTAGGGCACACTTAGGTAACACTTATGTAACACTTAGGTAACATTTATGTAACACTTAGGTAACACTTAGGTAACACTTAGGTAACACTTAGGTAACACTTAGGGCACACTTAGGTAACACTTAGGGCACACTTAGGTAACACTTAGGTAACACTTGAGGCACACTTAGTTAACACTTAGGGCACACTTAGGTAACACTTAGGGCATACTTAGGTAACACTTAGGTAACACTTAGGTAACACTTAGGTAACACTTAGGTAACACTTAGGTAACACTTAGGTAACACTTAGGTAACACTTAGGTAACACTTAGGTAACACTTAGGTAACACTTAGGTAACACTTAGGTAACACTTAGGTAACACTTAGGTAACACTTAGGGCACACTTAGGGCACACTTAGGTAACACTTAGGGCACACTTAGGTAACACTTAGGTAACACTTAGGGCACACTTAGGTAACACTTAGGGCACACTTAGGTAACACTTAGGTAACACTTAGGTAACACTTAGGTAACACTTAGGGTACACTTAGTTAACACTTAGGGCACACTTAGGTAACACTTAGGTAACACTTAGGGCACACTTAGGTAACACTTAGGGCACACTTAGGTAACACTTATGTAACACATAGGTAACATTTATGTAACACTTAGGTAACACTTAGGGCACACTTAGGTAACACTTAGGGCACACTTAGGTAACACTTAGGGCACACTTAGGTAACACTTAGGGCACACTTAGGTAACACTTAGGTAACACTTGAGGCACACTTAGTTAACACTTAGGGCACACTTAGGTAACACTTAGGGCATACTTAGGTAACACTTAGGTAACACTTAGGTAACACTTAGGTAACACTTAGGTAACACTTAGGGTACACTTAGGGCACACTTAGGTAACACTTAGGGCACACTTAGGTAACACTTATGTAACACTTAGGTAACATTCATGTAACACTTAGGTAACACTTAGGGCACACTTAGGTAACACTTAGGGCACACTTAGGTAACACTTAGGTAACACTTAGGGCACACTTAGGCAACACTTAGGGCACACTTAGGTAACACTTAGGGCACACTTAGGTAACACTTAGGGTACACTTAGGTAACACTTAGGTAACACTTAGGGCACACTTAGGTAACACTTAGGGCACACTTAGGTAACACTTATGTAACACTTAGGTAACATTTATGTAACACTTAGGTAACACTTAGGTAACACTTAGGTAACACTTAGGTAACACTTAGGTAACACTTAGGTAACACTTAGGTAACACTTAGGTAACACTTAGGTAACACTTAGGTAACACTTAGGTAAGACTTAGGTAACACTTAGGTAACACTTAGGGTACACTTAGGTAACACTTAGGGTACACTTAGGTAACACTTGGGTAACACTTAGGTAACACTTGGGACACACTTAGGTAACACTTAGGTAACACTTAGGTAACACTTAGGTAACACTTAGGGCACACTTAGGTAACACTTAGGGCATACTTAGGTAACACTTAGGTAACACTTAGGTAACACTTAGGTAACACTTAGGGCACACTTAGGTAACACTTAGGTAACACTTAGGGCACACTTAGGTAACACTTAGGGCACACTTAGGTAACACTTATGTAACACTTAGGTAACATTTATGTAACACTTAGGTAACACTTAGGGCACACTTAGGTAACACTTAGGGCACACTTAGGTAACACTTAGGTAACACTTAGGGCACACTTAGGTAACACTTGGGTAACACTTAGGTTACACTTAGGGCACACTTAGGTAACACTTAGGTAACACTTAGGTAACACTTAGGTAACACTTAGGTAACACTTAGGTAACACTTAGGTAACACTTAGGTAACACTTAGGTAACACTTAGGGTACACTTAGTTAACACTTAGGGCACACTTAGGTAACACTTAGGTAACACTTAGGGCACACTTAGGTAACACTTAGGGCACACTTAGGTAACACTTATGTAACACTTAGGTAACATTTATGTAACACTTAGGTAACACTTAGGTAACACTTAGGTAACACTTAGGTAACACTTAGGGCACACTTAGGTAACACTTAGGGCACACTTAGGTAACACTTAGGGCACACTTAGGTAACACTTAGGTAACACTTAGGTAACACTTAGGTAACACTTAGGTAACACTTAGGGCACACTTAGGGCACACTTAGGTAACACTTAGGTAACACTTAGGTAACACTTGGGTAACACTTAGGTAACACTTAGGTAACACTTATGTAACACTTAGGTAACACTTGGGTAACACTTAGGTAACACTTAGGTAACATTTATGTAACACTTAGGTAACACTTAGGGCACACTTAGGTAACACTTAGGGCACACTTAGGTAACACTTAGGGCACACTTAGGTAACACTTAGGGCACACTTAGGTAACACTTAGGGCACACTTAGGTAACACTTAGGGCACACTTAGGTAACACTTAGGTAACACTTGAGGCACACTTAGTTAACACTTAGGGCACACTTAGGTAACACTTAGGGCATACTTAGGTAACACTTAGGTAACACTTAGGTAACACTTAGGTAACACTTAGGTAACACTTAGGTAACACTTAGGTAACACTTAGGTAACACTTAGGTAACACTTAGGGTACACTTAGTTAACACTTAGGGCACACTTAGGTAACACTTAGTTAACACTTAGGGTACACTTAGGTAACACTTAGGTAACACTTAGGTAACACTTAGGTAACACTTAGGTAACACTTAGGTAAGACTTAGGTAACACTTAGGTAACACTTAGGGTACACTTAGGTAACACTTAGGGCACACTTAGGTAACACTTAGGGCACACTTAGGTAACACTTATGTAACACTTAGGTAACATTCATGTAACACTTAGGTAACACTTAGGGCACACTTAGGTAACACTTAGGGCACACTTAGGTAACACTTAGGTAACACTTAGGGCACACTTAGGCAACACTTAGGGCACACTTAGGTAACACTTAGGGCACACTTAGGTAACACTTAGGGTACACTTAGGTAACACTTAGGTAACACTTAGGGCACACTTAGGTAACACTTAGGGCACACTTAGGTAACACTTATGTAACACTTAGGTAACATTTATGTAACACTTAGGTAACACTTAGGTAACACTTAGGTAACACTTAGGTAACACTTAGGGCACACTTAGGTAACACTTAGGGCACACTTAGGTAACACTTAGGTAACACTTGAGGCACACTTAGTTAACACTTAGGGCACACTTAGGTAACACTTAGGGCATACTTAGGTAACACTTAGGTAACACTTAGGTAACACTTAGGTAACACTTAGGTAACACTTAGGTAACACTTAGGTAACACTTAGGTAACACTTAGGTAACACTTAGGTAACACTTAGGTAACACTTAGGTAACACTTAGGTAACACTTAGGTAACACTTAGGTAACACTTAGGGCACACTTAGGGCACACTTAGGTAACACTTAGGGCACACTTAGGTAACACTTAGGTAACACTTAGGGCACACTTAGGTAACACTTAGGGCACACTTAGGTAACACTTAGGTAACACTTAGGTAACACTTAGGTAACACTTAGGGTACACTTAGTTAACACTTAGGGCACACTTAGGTAACACTTAGGTAACACTTAGGGCACACTTAGGTAACACTTAGGGCACACTTAGGTAACACTTATGTAACACATAGGTAACATTTATGTAACACTTAGGTAACACTTAGGGCACACTTAGGTAACACTTAGGGCACACTTAGGTAACACTTAGGGCACACTTAGGTAACACTTAGGGCACACTTAGGTAACACTTAGGTAACACTTGAGGCACACTTAGTTAACACTTAGGGCACACTTAGGTAACACTTAGGGCATACTTAGGTAACACTTAGGTAACACTTAGGTAACACTTAGGTAACACTTAGGTAACACTTAGGTAACACTTAGGTAACACTTAGGTAACACTTAGGGTACACTTAGGGCACACTTAGGTAACACTTAGGGCACACTTAGGTAACACTTATGTAACACTTAGGTAACATTCATGTAACACTTAGGTAACACTTAGGGCACACTTAGGTAACACTTAGGGCACACTTAGGTAACACTTAGGTAACACTTAGGGCACACTTAGGCAACACTTAGGGCACACTTAGGTAACACTTAGGGCACACTTAGGTAACACTTAGGGTACACTTAGGTAACACTTAGGTAACACTTAGGGCACACTTAGGTAACACTTAGGGCACACTTAGGTAACACTTATGTAACACTTAGGTAACATTTATGTAACACTTAGGTAACACTTAGGTAACACTTAGGGTACACTTAGGTAACACTTAGGTAACACTTAGGTAACACTTAGGTAACACTTAGGTAACACTTAGGTAACACTTAGGTAACACTTAGGTAACACTTAGGTAAGACTTAGGTAACACTTAGGTAACACTTAGGGTACACTTAGGTAACACTTAGGGTACACTTAGGTAACACTTGGGTAACACTTAGGTAACACTTGGGACACACTTAGGTAACACTTAGGTAACACTTAGGTAACACTTAGGTAACACTTAGGGCACACTTAGGTAACACTTAGGGCACACTTAGGTAACACTTATGTAACACTTAGGTAACATTCATGTAACACTTAGGTAACACTTAGGGCACACTTAGGTAACACTTAGGGCACACTTAGGTAACACTTAGGTAACACTTAGGGCACACTAGGTAACACTTAGGGTACACTTAGGTAACACTTAGGGCACACTTAGGTAACACTTAGGGCACACTTAGGTAACACTTAGGGCACACTTAGGTAACACTTAGGGCACACTTAGGTAACACTTAGGTAACACTTGGGTAACACTTAGGTAACACTTAGGTAACACTTATGTAACACTTAGGTAACACTTGGGTAACACTTAGGTAACACTTAGGTAACATTTATGTAACACTTAGGTAACACTTAGGGCACACTTAGGTAACACTTAGGGCACACTTAGGTAACACTTAGGGCACACTTAGGTAACACTTAGGGCACACTTAGGTAACACTTAGGGCACACTTAGGTAACACTTAGGGCACACTTAGGTAACACTTAGGTAACACTTGAGGCACACTTAGTTAACACTTAGGGCACACTTAGGTAACACTTAGGGCATACTTAGGTAACACTTAGGTAACACTTAGGTAACACTTAGGTAACACTTAGGTAACACTTAGGTAACACTTAGGTAACACTTAGGTAACACTTAGGTAACACTTAGGGTACACTTAGTTAACACTCAGGGCACACTTAGGTAACACTTAGTTAACACTTAGGGTACACTTAGGTAACACTTAGGTAACACTTAGGTAACACTTAGGTAACACTTAGGTAACACTTAGGTAAGACTTAGGTAACACTTAGGTAACACTTAGGGTACACTTAGGTAACACTTAGGGTACACTTAGGTAACACTTAGGTAACACTTAGGGCACACTTAGGTAACACTTAGGGCACACTTAGGTAACACTTATGTAACACTTAGGTAACATTCATGTAACACTTAGGTAACACTTAGGGCACACTTAGGTAACACTTAGGGCACACTTAGGTAACACTTAGGTAACACTTAGGTAACACTTAGGGCACACTTAGGTAACACTTAGGGCACACTTAGGTAACACTTAGGTAACACTTGAGGCACACTTAGTTAACACTTAGGGCACACTTAGGTAACACTTAGGGCATACTTAGGTAACACTTAGGTAACACTTAGGTAACACTTAGGTAACACTTAGGTAACACTTAGGTAACACTTAGGTAACACTTAGGGCACACTTAGTTAACACTTAGGGAACACTTAGGTAACACTTAGGTAACACTTAGGTAACACTTAGGGTACACTTAGGTAACACTTAGGTAACACTTAGGGCACACTTAGGTAACACTTAGGTAACACTTAGGGCACACTTAGGTAACACTTAGGGCACACTTAGGTAACACTTATGTAACACTTAGGTAACATTTATGTAACACTTAGGTAACACTTAGGTAACACTTAGGTAACACTTAGGTAACACTTAGGGCACACTTAGGTAACACTTAGGGCACACTTAGGTAACATTTATGTAACACTTAGGTAACACTTAGGTAACACTTAGGTAACACTTAGGTAACACTTAGGGCACACTTAGGTAACACTTAGGGCACACTTAGGTAACACTTAGGTAACACTTGAGGCACACTTAGTTAACACTTAGGGCACACTTAGGTAACACTTAGGGCATACTTAGGTAACACTTAGGTAACACTTAGGTAACACTTAGGTAACACTTAGGTAACACTTAGGTAACACTTAGGTAACACTTAGGGCACACTTAGTTAACACTTAGGGCATACTTAGGTAACACTTAGGTAACACTTAGGTAACACTTAGGGCACACTTAGGTAACACTTAGGGCACACTTAGGGCACACTTAGGTAACACTTAGGGCACACTTAGGTAACACTTAGGTAACACTTGGGTAACACTTAGGTAACACTTAGGTAACACTTATGTAACACTTAGGTAACACTTGGGTAACACTTAGGTAACACTTAGGTAACATTTATGTAACACTTAGGTAACACTTAGGGCACACTTAGGTAACACTTAGGGCACACTTAGGTAACACTTAGGGCACACTTAGGTAACACTTAGGGCACACTTAGGTAACACTTAGGTAACACTTAGGGCACACTTAGGTAACACTTAGGTAACACTTGAGGCACACTTAGTTAACACTTAGGGCACACTTAGGTAACACTTAGGGCATACTTAGGTAACACTTAGGTAACACTTAGGTAACACTTAGGTAACACTTAGGTAACACTTAGGTAACACTTAGGTAACACTTAGGTAACACTTAGGTAACACTTAGGGTACACTTAGTTAACACTTAGGGCACACTTAGGTAACACTTAGTTAACACTTAGGGTACACTTAGGTAACACTTAGGTAACACTTAGGTAACACTTAGGTAACACTTAGGTAACACTTAGGTAAGACTTAGGTAACACTTAGGTAACACTTAGGGTACACTTAGGTAACACTTAGGGTACACTTAGGTAACACTTAGGTAACACTTAGGGCACACTTAGGTAACACTTAGGGCACACTTAGGTAACACTTATGTAACACTTAGGTAACATTCATGTAACACTTAGGTAACACTTAGGGCACACTTAGGTAACACTTAGGGCACACTTAGGTAACACTTAGGTAACACTTAGGGCACACTTAGGCAACACTTAGGGCACACTTAGGTAACACTTAGGGCACACTTAGGTAACACTTAGGTAACACTTAGGGCACACTTAGGTAACACTTAGGTAACACTTAGGTAACACTTAGGGCACACTTAGGTAACACTTAGGGCACACTTAGGTAACACTTAGGTAACACTTGAGGCACACTTAGTTAACACTTAGGGCACACTTAGGTAACACTTAGGGCATACTTAGGTAACACTTAGGGCACACTTAGGTAACATTTATGTAACACTTAGGTAACACTTAGGTAACACTTAGGTAACACTTAGGTAACACTTAGGGCACACTTAGGTAACACTTAGGGCACACTTAGGTAACACTTAGGTAACACTTAGGTAACACTTAGGTAACACTTAGGGCACACTTAGGTAACACTTAGGGCACACTTAGGTAACACTTATGTAACACTTAGGTAACATTCATGTAACACTTAGGTAACACTTAGGGCACACTTAGGTAACACTTAGGGCACACTTAGGTAACACTTAGGTAACACTTAGGGCACACTAGGTAACACTTAGGGTACACTTAGGTAACACTTAGGTAACACTTAGGGCACACTTAGGTAACACTTAGGGCACACTTAGGTAACACTTATGTAACACTTAGGTAACATTTATGTAACACTTAGGTAACACTTAGGTAACACTTAGGTAACACTTAGGTAACACTTAGGGCACACTTAGGTAACACTTAGGGCACACTTAGGTAACACTTAGGTAACACTTGAGGCACACTTAGTTAACACTTAGGGCACACTTAGGTAACACTTAGGGCATACTTAGGTAACACTTAGGTAACACTTAGGTAACACTTAGGTAACACTTAGGTAACACTTAGGTAACACTTAGGGTACACTTAGTTAACACTTAGGGCACACTTAGGTAACACTTAGGTAACACTTAGGTAACACTTAGGGCACACTTAGGTAACACTTAGGGCACACTTAGGTAACACTTATGTAACACTTAGGTAACATTTATGTAACACTTAGGTAACACTTAGGTAATACTTAGGTAACACTTAGGTAACACTTAGGGTACACTTAGGTAACACTTAGGGCACACTTAGGTAACACTTAGGGCACACTTAGGTAACACTTAGGTAACACTTAGGTAACACTTAGGTAACACTTAGGTAACACTTAGGGCACACTTAGGGCACACTTAGGTAACACTTAGGTAACACTTAGGTAACACTTATGTAACACTTAGGTAACACTTAGGTAACACTTAGGTAACACTTATGTAACACTTAGGTAACACTTAGGTAACACTTAGGGCACACTTAGGTAACACTTAGGGCACACTTAGGTAACACTTAGGTAACACTTAGGTAACACTTAGGTAACACTTAGGGCACACTTAGGGCACACTTAGGTAACACTTATGTAACACTTAGGTAACACTTAGGTAACACTTAGGGCACACTTAGGTAACACTTAGGGCACACTTAGGTAACACTTAGGTAACACTTGAGGCACACTTAGTTAACACTTAGGGCACACTTAGGTAACACTTAGGGCATACTTAGGTAACACTTAGGTAACACTTAGGTAACACTTAGGTAACACTTAGGTAACACTTAGGTAACACTTAGGTAACACTTAGGGCACACTTAGTTAACACTTAGGGAACACTTAGGTAACACTTAGGTAACACTTAGGTAACACTTAGGTAACACTTAGGGCACACTTAGGTAACACTTAGGGCACACTTAGGTAACACTTATGTAACACTTAGGTAACATTTATGTAACACTTAGGTAACACTTAGGGCACACTTAGGTAACACTTAGGGCACACTTAGGCAACACTTAGGGCACACTTAGGTAACACTTAGGGCACACTTAGGTAACACTTAGGGTACACTTAGGTAACACTTAGGTAACACTTAGGGCACACTTAGGTAACACTTAGGTAACACTTAGGGCACACTTAGGTAACACTTAGGGCACACTTAGGTAACACTTATGTAACACTTAGGTAACATTTATGTAACACTTAGGTAACACTTAGGTAATACTTAGGTAACACTTAGGTAACACTTAGGGTACACTTAGGTAACACTTAGGGCACACTTAGGTAACACTTAGGGCACACTTAGGTAACACTTAGGTAACACTTAGGTAACACTTAGGTAACACTTAGGTAACACTTAGGGCACACTTAGGGCACACTTAGGTAACACTTAGGTAACACTTAGGTAACACTTAGGTAACACTTATGTAACACTTAGGTAACACTTAGGTAACACTTAGGTAACACTTATGTAACACTTAGGGCACACTTAGGTAACACTTAGGGCACACTTAGGTAACACTTAGGTAACACTTGAGGCACACTTAGTTAACACTTAGGGCACACTTAGGTAACACTTAGGGCATACTTAGGTAACACTTAGGTAACACTTAGGTAACACTTAGGTAACACTTAGGTAACACTTAGGTAACACTTAGGTAACACTTAGGGCACACTTAGTTAACACTTAGGGCACACTTAGGTAACACTTAGGTAACACTTAGGTAACACTTAGGGCACACTTAGGTAACACTTAGGGCACACTTAGGGCACACTTAGGTAACACTTAGGGCACACTTAGGTAACACTTAGGTAACACTTGGGTAACACTTAGGTAACACTTAGGTAACACTTATGTAACACTTAGGTAACACTTAGGTAACACTTAGGTAACACTTAGGTAACACTTAGGTAACACTTAGGGCACACTTAGTTAACACTTAGGGAACACTTAGGTAACACTTAGGTAACACTTAGGTAACACTTAGGGCACACTTAGGTAACACTTAGGGCACACTTAGGTAACACTTATGTAACACTTAGGTAACATTTATGTAACACTTAGGTAACACTTAGGGCACACTTAGGTAACACTTAGGGCACACTTAGGCAACACTTAGGGCACACTTAGGTAACACTTAGGGCACACTTAGGTAACACTTAGGGTACACTTAGGTAACACTTAGGTAACACTTAGGGCACACTTAGGTAACACTTAGGGCACACTTAGGTAACACTTATGTAACACTTAGGTAACATTTATGTAACACTTAGGTAACACTTAGGTAACACTTAGGTAACACTTAGGTAACACTTAGGTAACACTTAGGTAACACTTAGGTAACACTTAGGTAACACTTAGGTAACACTTAGGTAACACTTAGGTAAGACTTAGGTAACACTTAGGTAACACTTAGGGTACACTTAGGTAACACTTAGGGTACACTTAGGTAACACTTGGGTAACACTTAGGTAACACTTGGGACACACTTAGGTAACACTTAGGTAACACTTAGGTAACACTTAGGTAACACTTAGGGCACACTTAGGTAACACTTAGGGCACACTTAGGTAACACTTATGTAACACTTAGGTAACATTCATGTAACACTTAGGTAACACTTAGGGCACACTTAGGTAACACTTAGGGCACACTTAGGTAACACTTAGGTAACACTTAGGGCACACTAGGTAACACTTAGGGTACACTTAGGTAACACTTAGGTAACACTTAGGGCACACTTAGGTAACACTTAGGGCACACTTAGGTAACACTTATGTAACACTTAGGTAACATTTATGTAACACTTAGGTAACACTTAGGTAACACTTAGGTAACACTTAGGTAACACTTAGGGCACACTTAGGTAACACTTAGGGCACACTTAGGTAACACTTAGGTAACACTTGAGGCACACTTAGTTAACACTTAGGGCACACTTAGGTAACACTTAGGGCATACTTAGGTAACACTTAGGTAACACTTAGGTAACACTTAGGTAACACTTAGGTAACACTTAGGTAACACTTAGGGTACACTTAGTTAACACTTAGGGCACACTTAGGTAACACTTAGGTAACACTTAGGTAACACTTAGGTAACACTTAGGTAACACTTAGGGTACACTTAGGGCACACTTAGGTAACACTTAGGGCACACTTAGGTAACACTTATGCAACACTTAGGTAACATTCATGTAACACTTAGGTAACACTTAGGGCACACTTAGGTAACACTTAGGGCACACTTAGGTAACACTTAGGTAACACTTAGGGCACACTTAGGGCACACTTAGGCAACACTTAGGGCACACTTAGGTAACACTTAGGGCACACTTAGGTAACACTTAGGGTACACTTAGGTAACACTTAGGTAACACTTAGGGCACACTTAGGTAACACTTAGGGCACACTTAGGTAACACTTATGTAACACTTAGGTAACATTTATGTAACACTTAGGTAACACTTAGGTAACACTTAGGGTACACTTAGGTAACACTTAGGTAACACTTAGGTAACACTTAGGTAACACTTAGGTAACACTTAGGTAACACTTAGGTAACACTTAGGTAAGACTTAGGTAACACTTAGGTAACACTTAGGGTACACTTAGGTAACACTTAGGGTACACTTAGGTAACACTTGGGTAACACTTAGGTAACACTTGGGACACACTTAGGTAACACTTAGGTAACACTTAGGTAACACTTAGGTAACACTTAGGGCACACTTAGGTAACACTTAGGGCACACTTAGGTAACACTTATGTAACACTTAGGTAACATTCATGTAACACTTAGGTAACACTTAGGGCACACTTAGGTAACACTTAGGGCACACTTAGGTAACACTTAGGTAACACTTAGGGCACACTAGGTAACACTTAGGGCACACTTAGGTAACACTTATGTAACACTTAGGTAACATTTATGTAACACTTAGGTAACACTTAGGTAACACTTAGGTAACACTTAGGTAACACTTAGGGCACACTTAGGTAACACTTAGGGCACACTTAGGTAACACTTAGGTAACACTTGAGGCACACTTAGTTAACACTTAGGGCACACTTAGGTAACACTTAGGGCATACTTAGGTAACACTTAGGTAACACTTAGGTAACACTTAGGTAACACTTAGGTAACACTTAGGTAACACTTAGGGTACACTTAGTTAACACTTAGGGCACACTTAGGTAACACTTAGGTAACACTTAGGTAACACTTAGGGCACACTTAGGTAACACTTAGGGCACACTTAGGTAACACTTATGTAACACTTAGGTAACATTTATGTAACACTTAGGTAACACTTAGGTAACACTTAGGTAACACTTAGGTAACACTTAGGGCACACTTAGGTAACACTTAGGGCACACTTAGGTAACACTTAGGGCACACTTAGGTAACACTTAGGTAACATTTAGGTAACACTTAGGTAACACTTAGGTAACACTTAGGGCACACTTAGGGCACACTTAGGTAACACTTAGGTAACACTTAGGTAACACTTAGGTAACACTTGGGTAACACTTAGGTAACACTTAGGTAACACTTATGTAACACTTAGGTAACACTTAGGTAACACTTAGGTAACACTTAGGTAACACTTAGGTAACACTTAGGTAACACTTAGGTAACACTTAGGTAACACTTAGGTAACACTTAGGGCACACTTAGGGCACACTTAGGTAACACTTATGTAACACTTAGGTAACACTTAGGTAACACTTAGGGCACACTTAGGTAACACTTAGGGCACACTTAGGTAACACTTAGGTAACACTTGAGGCACACTTAGTTAACACTTAGGGCACACTTAGGTAACACTTAGGGCATACTTAGGTAACACTTATGTAACACTTAGGTAACATTTATGTAACACTTAGGTAACACTTAGGTAACACTTAGGTAACACTTAGGTAACACTTAGGGCACACTTAGGTAACACTTAGGGCACACTTAGGTAACACTTAGGGCACACTTAGGTAACACTTAGGTAACACTTGAGGCACACTTAGTTAACACTTAGGGCACACTTAGGTAACACTTAGGGCACACTTAGGTAACACTTAGGTAACACTTGAGGCACACTTAGTTAACACTTAGGGCACACTTAGGTAACACTTAGGGCATACTTAGGTAACACTTAGGTAACACTTAGGTAACACTTAGGTAACACTTAGGTAACACTTAGGTAACACTTAGGTAACACTTAGGTAACACTTAGGGCACACTTAGTTAACACTTAGGGAACACTTAGGTAACACTTAGGTAACACTTAGGTAACACTTAGGGCACACTTAGGTAACACTTAGGGCACACTTAGGTAACACTTATGTAACACTTAGGTAACATTTATGTAACACTTAGGTAACACTTAGGGCACACTTAGGTAACACTTAGGGCACACTTAGGCAACACTTAGGGCACACTTAGGTAACACTTAGGGCACACTTAGGTAACACTTAGGGTACACTTAGGTAACACTTAGGTAACACTTAGGGCACACTTAGGTAACACTTAGGTAACACTTAGGGCACACTTAGGTAACACTTAGGGCACACTTAGGTAACACTTATGTAACACTTAGGTAACATTTATGTAACATTTAGGTAACACTTAGGTAACACTTAGGTAACACTTAGGTAACACTTAGGGCACACTTAGGTAACACTTAGGGCACACTTAGGTAACACTTAGGTAACACTTGAGGCACACTTAGTTAACACTTAGGGCACACTTAGGTAACACTTAGGGCATACTTAGGTAACACTTAGGTAACACTTAGGTAACACTTAGGTAACACTTAGGTAACACTTAGGTAACACTTAGGTAACACTTAGGTAACACTTAGGGCACACTTAGTTAACACTTAGGGCACACTTAGGTAACACTTAGGTAACACTTAGGTAACACTTAGGGCACACTTAGGTAACACTTAGGGCACACTTAGGTAACACTTAGGGCACACTTAGGTAACACTTAGGGCACACTTAGGTAACACTTAGGGCACACTTAGGTAACACTTAGGTAACACTTGAGGCACACTTAGTTAACACTTAGGGCACACTTAGGTAACACTTAGGGCATACTTAGGTAACACTTAGGTAACACTTAGGTAACACTTAGGTAACACTTAGGTAACACTTAGGTAACACTTAGGTAACACTTAGGTAACACTTAGGGTACACTTAGTTAACACTTAGGGCACACTTAGGTAACACTTAGGTAACACTTAGGGTACACTTAGTTAACACTTAAGGCACACTTAGGTAACACTTAGTTAACACTTAGGGTACACTTAGGTAACACTTAGGTAACACTTAGGTAACACTTAGGTAAGACTTAGGTAACACTTAGGTAACACTTAGGTAACACTTAGGTAACACTTAGGTAACACTTAGGTAACACTTAGGTAACACTTATGTAACACTTAGGTAACACTTAGGGCACACTTAGGTAACACTTAGGGCACACTTAGGTAACACTTATGTAACACTTAGGTAACATTTATGTAACACTTAGGTAACACTTAGGTAACACTTAGGTAACACTTAGGTAACACTTAGGGCACACTTAGGTAACACTTAGGGCACACTTAGGTAACACTTAGGTAACACTTGAGGCACACTTAGTTAACACTTAGGGCACACTTAGGTAACACTTAGGGCATACTTAGGTAACACTTAGGTAACACTTAGGTAACACTTAGGTAACACTTAGGTAACACTTAGGTAACACTTAGGTAACACTTAGGGCACACTTAGTTAACACTTAGGGCACACTTAGGTAACACTTAGGTAACACTTAGGTAACACTTAGGGCACACTTAGGTAACACTTAGGGCACACTTAGGGCACACTTAGGTAACACTTAGGGCACACTTAGGTAACACTTAGGTAACACTTGGGTAACACTTAGGTAACACTTAGGTAACACTTATGTAACACTTAGGTAACACTTAGGTAACACTTAGGTAACACTTAGGTAACACTTAGGTAACACTTAGGGCACACTTAGTTAACACTTAGGGAACACTTAGGTAACACTTAGGTAACACTTAGGTAACACTTAGGGCACACTTAGGTAACACTTAGGGCACACTTAGGTAACACTTATGTAACACTTAGGTAACATTTATGTAACACTTAGGTAACACTTAGGGCACACTTAGGTAACACTTAGGGCACACTTAGGCAACACTTAGGGCACACTTAGGTAACACTTAGGGCACACTTAGGTAACACTTAGGGTACACTTAGGTAACACTTAGGTAACACTTAGGGCACACTTAGGTAACACTTAGGGCACACTTAGGTAACACTTATGTAACACTTAGGTAACATTTATGTAACACTTAGGTAACACTTAGGTAACACTTAGGGTACACTTAGGTAACACTTAGGTAACACTTAGGTAACACTTAGGTAACACTTAGGTAACACTTAGGTAACACTTAGGTAACACTTAGGTAAGACTTAGGTAACACTTAGGTAACACTTAGGGTACACTTAGGTAACACTTAGGGTACACTTAGGTAACACTTGGGTAACACTTAGGTAACACTTGGGACACACTTAGGTAACACTTAGGTAACACTTAGGTAACACTTAGGTAACACTTAGGGCACACTTAGGTAACACTTAGGGCACACTTAGGTAACACTTATGTAACACTTAGGTAACATTCATGTAACACTTAGGTAACACTTAGGGCACACTTAGGTAACACTTAGGGCACACTTAGGTAACACTTAGGTAACACTTAGGGCACACTAGGTAACACTTAGGGTACACTTAGGTAACACTTAGGTAACACTTAGGGCACACTTAGGTAACACTTAGGGCACACTTAGGTAACACTTATGTAACACTTATGTAACACTTAGGTAACATTTATGTAACACTTAGGTAACACTTAGGTAACACTTAGGTAACACTTAGGTAACACTTAGGTAACACTTAGGGCACACTTAGGTAACACTTAGGGCACACTTAGGTAACACTTAGGTAACACTTGAGGCACACTTAGTTAACACTTAGGGCACACTTAGGTAACACTTAGGGCATACTTAGGTAACACTTAGGTAACACTTAGGTAACACTTAGGTAACACTTAGGTAACACTTAGGTAACACTTAGGGTACACTTAGTTAACACTTAGGGCACACTTAGGTAACACTTAGGTAACACTTAGGTAACACTTAGGTAACACTTAGGTAACACTTAGGGTACACTTAGGGCACACTTAGGTAACACTTAGGGCACACTTAGGTAACACTTAGGGCATACTTAGGTAACACTTAGGTAACACTTAGGTAACACTTAGGTAACACTTAGGTAACACTTAGGTAACACTTAGGTAACACTTAGGTAACACTTAGGTAACACTTAGGTAACACTTAGGTAACACTTAGGGCACACTTAGTTAACACTTAGGGCACACTTAGGTAACACTTAGGTAACACTTAGGTAACACTTAGGGCACACTTAGGTAACACTTAGGGCACACTTAGGGCACACTTAGGTAACACTTAGGTAACACTTAGGTAACACTTGGGTAACACTTAGGTAACACTTAGGTAACACTTATGTAACACTTAGGTAACACTTAGGTAACACTTAGGTAACACTTAGGTAACACTTAGGTAACACTTAGGGCACACTTAGTTAACACTTAGGGAACACTTAGGTAACACTTAGGTAACACTTAGGTAACACTTAGGGCACACTTAGGTAACACTTAGGGCACACTTAGGTAACACTTATGTAACACTTAGGTAACATTTATGTAACACTTAGGTAACACTTAGGGCACACTTAGGTAACACTTAGGGCACACTTAGGCAACACTTAGGGCACACTTAGGTAACACTTAGGGCACACTTAGGTAACACTTAGGGTACACTTAGGTAACACTTAGGTAACACTTAGGGCACACTTAGGTAACACTTAGGGCACACTTAGGTAACACTTATGTAACACTTAGGTAACATTTATGTAACACTTAGGTAACACTTAGGTAACACTTAGGGTACACTTAGGTAACACTTAGGTAACACTTAGGTAACACTTAGGTAACACTTAGGTAACACTTAGGTAACACTTAGGTAACACTTAGGTAAGACTTAGGTAACACTTAGGTAACACTTAGGGTACACTTAGGTAACACTTAGGGTACACTTAGGTAACACTTGGGTAACACTTAGGTAACACTTGGGACACACTTAGGTAACACTTAGGTAACACTTAGGTAACACTTAGGTAACACTTAGGGCACACTTAGGTAACACTTAGGGCACACTTAGGTAACACTTATGTAACACTTAGGTAACATTCATGTAACACTTAGGTAACACTTAGGGCACACTTAGGTAACACTTAGGGCACACTTAGGTAACACTTAGGTAACACTTAGGGCACACTAGGTAACACTTAGGGTACACTTAGGTAACACTTAGGTAACACTTAGGGCACACTTAGGTAACACTTAGGGCACACTTAGGTAACACTTATGTAACACTTAGGTAACATTTATGTAACACTTAGGTAACACTTAGGTAACACTTAGGTAACACTTAGGTAACACTTAGGTAACACTTAGGGCACACTTAGGTAACACTTAGGGCACACTTAGGTAACACTTAGGTAACACTTGAGGCACACTTAGTTAACACTTAGGGCACACTTAGGTAACACTTAGGGCATACTTAGGTAACACTTAGGTAACACTTAGGTAACACTTAGGTAACACTTAGGTAACACTTAGGTAACACTTAGGGTACACTTAGTTAACACTTAGGGCACACTTAGGTAACACTTAGGTAACACTTAGGTAACACTTAGGTAACACTTAGGTAACACTTAGGGTACACTTAGGGCACACTTAGGTAACACTTAGGGCACACTTAGGTAACACTTATGTAACACTTAGGTAACATTCATGTAACACTTAGGTAACACTTAGGGCACACTTAGGTAACACTTAGGGCACACTTAGGTAACACTTAGGTAACACTTAGGGCACACTTAGGGCACACTTAGGCAACACTTAGGGCACACTTAGGTAACACTTAGGGCACACTTAGGTAACACTTAGGGTACACTTAGGTAACACTTAGGTAACACTTAGGGCACACTTAGGTAACACTTAGGGCACACTTAGGTAACACTTATGTAACACTTAGGTAACATTTATGTAACACTTAGGTAACACTTAGGTAACACTTAGGGTACACTTAGGTAACACTTAGGTAACACTTAGGTAACACTTAGGTAACACTTAGGTAACACTTAGGTAACACTTAGGTAACACTTAGGTAAGACTTAGGTAACACTTAGGTAACACTTAGGGTACACTTAGGTAACACTTAGGGTACACTTAGGTAACACTTGGGTAACACTTAGGTAACACTTGGGACACACTTAGGTAACACTTAGGTAACACTTAGGTAACACTTAGGTAACACTTAGGGCACACTTAGGTAACACTTAGGGCACACTTAGGTAACACTTATGTAACACTTAGGTAACATTCATGTAACACTTAGGTAACACTTAGGGCACACTTAGGTAACACTTAGGGCACACTTAGGTAACACTTAGGTAACACTTAGGGCACACTAGGTAACACTTAGGGCACACTTAGGTAACACTTATGTAACACTTAGGTAACATTTATGTAACACTTAGGTAACACTTAGGTAACACTTAGGTAACACTTAGGTAACACTTAGGGCACACTTAGGTAACACTTAGGGCACACTTAGGTAACACTTAGGTAACACTTGAGGCACACTTAGTTAACACTTAGGGCACACTTAGGTAACACTTAGGGCACACTTAGGTAACACTTAGGGAACACTTAGGTAACACTTAGGTAACACTTAGGTAACACTTAGGTAACACTTAGGGTACACTTAGTTAACACTTAGGGCACACTTAGGTAACACTTAGGTAACACTTAGGTAACACTTAGGGCACACTTAGGTAACACTTAGGGCACACTTAGGTAACACTTATGTAACACTTAGGTAACATTTATGTAACACTTAGGTAACACTTAGGTAACACTTAGGTAACACTTAGGTAACACTTAGGGCACACTTAGGTAACACTTAGGGCACACTTAGGTAACACTTAGGGCACACTTAGGTAACACTTAGGTAACATTTAGGTAACACTTAGGTAACACTTAGGTAACACTTAGGGCACACTTAGGGCACACTTAGGTAACACTTAGGTAACACTTAGGTAACACTTAGGTAACACTTGGGTAACACTTAGGTAACACTTAGGTAACACTTATGTAACACTTAGGTAACACTTAGGTAACACTTAGGTAACACTTAGGTAACACTTAGGTAACACTTAGGTAACACTTAGGTAACACTTAGGTAACACTTAGGTAACACTTAGGGCACACTTAGGGCACACTTAGGTAACACTTATGTAACACTTAGGTAACACTTAGGTAACACTTAGGGCACACTTAGGTAACACTTAGGGCACACTTAGGTAACACTTAGGTAACACTTGAGGCACACTTAGTTAACACTTAGGGCACACTTAGGTAACACTTAGGGCATACTTAGGTAACACTTATGTAACACTTAGGTAACATTTATGTAACACTTAGGTAACACTTAGGTAACACTTAGGTAACACTTAGGTAACACTTAGGGCACACTTAGGTAACACTTAGGGCACACTTAGGTAACACTTAGGGCACACTTAGGTAACACTTAGGTAACACTTGAGGCACACTTAGTTAACACTTAGGGCACACTTAGGTAACACTTAGGGCACACTTAGGTAACACTTAGGTAACACTTGAGGCACACTTAGTTAACACTTAGGGCACACTTAGGTAACACTTAGGGCATACTTAGGTAACACTTAGGTAACACTTAGGTAACACTTAGGTAACACTTAGGTAACACTTAGGTAACACTTAGGTAACACTTAGGTAACACTTAGGGCACACTTAGGTAACACTTAGGGAACACTTAGGTAACACTTAGGTAACACTTAGGTAACACTTAGGGCACACTTAGGTAACACTTAGGGCACACTTAGGTAACACTTATGTAACACTTAGGTAACATTTATGTAACACTTAGGTAACACTTAGGGCACACTTAGGTAACACTTAGGGCACACTTAGGCAACACTTAGGGCACACTTAGGTAACACTTAGGGCACACTTAGGTAACACTTAGGGTACACTTAGGTAACACTTAGGTAACACTTAGGGCACACTTAGGTAACACTTAGGTAACACTTAGGGCACACTTAGGTAACACTTAGGGCACACTTAGGTAACACTTATGTAACACTTAGGTAACATTTATGTAACACTTAGGTAACACTTAGGTAACACTTAGGTAACACTTAGGTAACACTTAGGGCACACTTAGGTAACACTTAGGGCACACTTAGGTAACACTTAGGTAACACTTGAGG
The DNA here is from genome assembly GCA_916048095.2 of Sacculina carcini. Classification (NCBI taxonomy): domain Eukaryota; kingdom Metazoa; phylum Arthropoda; class Thecostraca; family Sacculinidae; genus Sacculina; species Sacculina carcini. The sequence continues at coordinate 91,919 of OU696586.1, forward strand.
CACACTTAGTTAACACTTAGGGCACACTTAGGTAACACTTAGGGCATACTTAGGTAACACTTAGGTAACACTTAGGTAACACTTAGGTAACACTTAGGTAACACTTAGGTAACACTTAGGTAACACTTAGGTAACACTTAGGGCACACTTAGTTAACACTTAGGGCACACTTAGGTAACACTTAGGTAACACTTAGGTAACACTTAGGGCACACTTAGGTAACACTTAGGGCACACTTAGGTAACACTTAGGGCACACTTAGGTAACACTTAGGGCACACTTAGGTAACACTTAGGGCACACTTAGGTAACACTTAGGTAACACTTGAGGCACACTTAGTTAACACTTAGGGCACACTTAGGTAACACTTAGGGCATACTTAGGTAACACTTAGGTAACACTTAGGTAACACTTAGGTAACACTTAGGTAACACTTAGGTAACACTTAGGTAACACTTAGGTAACACTTAGGGTACACTTAGTTAACACTTAGGGCACACTTAGGTAACACTTAGGTAACACTTAGGGTACACTTAGTTAACACTTAAGGCACACTTAGGTAACATTTAGTTAACACTTAGGGTACACTTAGGTAACACTTAGGTAACACTTAGGTAACACTTAGGTAAGACTTAGGTAACACTTAGGTAACACTTAGGTAACACTTAGGTAACACTTAGGTAACACTTAGGTAACACTTAGGTAACACTTATGTAACACTTAGGTAACACTTAGGGCACACTTAGGTAACACTTAGGGCACACTTAGGTAACACTTATGTAACACTTAGGTAACATTTATGTAACACTTAGGTAACACTTAGGTAACACTTAGGTAACACTTAGGTAACACTTAGGTAACACTTAGGGCACACTTAGGTAACACTTAGGGCACACTTAGGTAACACTTAGTTAACACTTAGGGTACACTTAGGTAACACTTAGGTAACACTTAGGTAACACTTAGGTAAGACTTAGGTAACACTTAGGTAACACTTAGGTAACACTTAGGTAACACTTAGGTAACACTTAGGTAACACTTATGTAACACTTAGGTAACACTTAGGGCACACTTAGGTAACACTTAGGGCACACTTAGGTAACACTTATGTAACACTTAGGTAACATTTATGTAACACTTAGGTAACACTTAGGTAACACTTAGGTAACACTTAGGTAACACTTAGGGCACACTTAGGTAACACTTAGGGCACACTTAGGTAACACTTAGGGCACACTTAGGTAACACTTAGGTAACACTTAGGTAACACTTAGGTAACACTTAGGTAACACTTAGGGCACACTTAGGGCACACTTAGGTAACACTTAGGTAACACTTAGGTAACACTTAGGTAACACTTGGGTAACACTTAGGTAACACTTAGGTAACACTTATGTAACACTTAGGTAACACTTAGGTAACACTTAGGTAACACTTAGGTAACACTTAGGTAACACTTAGGTAACACTTAGGTAACACTTAGGTAACACTTAGGTAACACTTAGGGCACACTTAGGGCACACTTAGGTAACACTTAGGGCACACTTAGGTAACACTTAGGGTACACTTAGGTAACACTTGGGTAACACTTAGGTAACACTTAGGACACACTTAGGTAACACTTAGGTAACACTTAGGTAACACTTAGGTAACACTTAGGGCACACTTAGGTAACACTTAGGGCACACTTAGGTAACACTTATGTAACACTTAGGTAACATTCATGTAACACTTAGGTAACACTTAGGGCACACTTAGGTAACACTTAGGTAACACTTAGGGCACACTTAGGTAACACTTAGGGCACACTTAGGTAACACTTAGGTAACACTTGAGGCACACTTAGTTAACACTTAGGGCACACTTAGGTAACACTTAGGGCATACTTAGGTAACACTTAGGTTAGGTAACACTTAGGTAACACTTAGGTAACACTTAGGTAACACTTAGGTAACACTTAGGGCACACTTAGGGCACACTTAGGTAACACTTAGGGCACACTTAGGTAACACTTAGGGTACACTTAGGTAACACTTGGGTAACACTTAGGTAACACTTAGGACACACTTAGGTAACACTTAGGTAACACTTAGGTAACACTTAGGTAACACTTAGGGCACACTTAGGTAACACTTAGGGCACACTTAGGTAACACTTATGTAACACTTAGGTAACATTTATGTAACACTTAGGTAACACTTAGGTAACACTTAGGTAACACTTAGGTAACACTTAGGGCACACTTAGGTAACACTTAGGGCACACTTAGGTAACACTTAGGTAACACTTGAGGCACACTTAGTTAACACTTAGGGCACACTTAGGTAACACTTAGGGCATACTTAGGTAACACTTAGGTAACACTTAGGTAACACTTAGGTAACACTTAGGGCACACTTAGGTAACACTTAGGTAACACTTAGGGCACACTTAGGTAACACTTAGGGCACACTTAGGTAACACTTATGTAACACTTAGGTAACATTTATGTAACACTTAGGTAACACTTAGGGCACACTTAGGTAACACTTAGGGCACACTTAGGTAACACTTAGGTAACACTTAGGGCACACTTAGGTAACACTTGGGTAACACTTAGGTTACACTTAGGGCACACTTAGGTAACACTTAGGTAACACTTAGGTAACACTTAGGTAACACTTAGGTAACACTTAGGTAACACTTAGGTAACACTTAGGTAACACTTAGGTAACACTTAGGGTACACTTAGTTAACACTTAGGGCACACTTAGGTAACACTTAGGTAACACTTAGGGCACACTTAGGTAACACTTAGGGCACACTTAGGTAACACTTATGTAACACTTAGGTAACATTTATGTAACACTTAGGTAACACTTAGGTAACACTTAGGTAACACTTAGGTAACACTTAGGGCACACTTAGGTAACACTTAGGGCACACTTAGGTAACACTTAGGGCACACTTAGGTAACACTTAGGTAACACTTGAGGCACACTTAGTTAACACTTAGGGCACACTTAGGTAACACTTAGGGCACACTTAGGTAACACTTAGGTAACACTTGAGGCACACTTAGTTAACACTTAGGGCACACTTAGGTAACACTTAGGGCATACTTAGGTAACACTTAGGTAACACTTAGGTAACACTTAGGTAACACTTAGGTAACACTTAGGTAACACTTAGGTAACACTTAGGTAACACTTAGGGCACACTTAGTTAACACTTAGGGAACACTTAGGTAACACTTAGGTAACACTTAGGTAACACTTAGGGCACACTTAGGTAACACTTAGGGCACACTTAGGTAACACTTATGTAACACTTAGGTAACATTTATGTAACACTTAGGTAACACTTAGGGCACACTTAGGTAACACTTAGGGCACACTTAGGCAACACTTAGGGCACACTTAGGTAACACTTAGGGCACACTTAGGTAACACTTAGGGTACACTTAGGTAACACTTAGGTAACACTTAGGGCACACTTAGGTAACACTTAGGTAACACTTAGGGCACACTTAGGTAACACTTAGGGCACACTTAGGTAACACTTATGTAACACTTAGGTAACATTTATGTAACACTTAGGTAACACTTAGGTAACACTTAGGTAACACTTAGGTAACACTTAGGGCACACTTAGGTAACACTTAGGGCACACTTAGGTAACACTTAGGTAACACTTGGGGCACACTTAGTTAACACTTAGGGCACACTTAGGTAACACTTAGGGCATACTTAGGTAACACTTAGGTAACACTTAGGTAACACTTAGGTAACACTTAGGTAACACTTAGGTAACACTTAGGTAACACTTAGGTAACACTTAGGGCACACTTAGTTAACACTTAGGGCACACTTAGGTAACACTTAGGTAACACTTAGGTAACACTTAGGGCACACTTAGGTAACACTTAGGGCACACTTAGGTAACACTTATGTAACACTTAGGTAACATTTATGTAACACTTAGGTAACACTTAGGTAACACTTAGGTAACACTTAGGTAACACTTAGGGCACACTTAGGTAACACTTAGGGCACACTTAGGTAACACTTAGGTAACACTTGAGGCACACTTAGTTAACACTTAGGGCACACTTAGGTAACACTTAGGGCATACTTAGGTAACACTTAGGTAACACTTAGGTAACACTTAGGTAACACTTAGGTAACACTTAGGTAACACTTAGGTAACACTTAGGGCACACTTAGGTAACACTTAGGGCACACTTAGGTAACACTTAGGTAACACTTAGGGCACACTTAGGTAACACTTAGGGCACACTTAGGTAACACTTATGTAACACTTAGGGCACACTTAGGTAACACTTAGGGCATACTTAGGTAACACTTAGGTAACACTTAGGGCACACTTATGTAACACTTATGTAACACTTAGGTAACATTTATGTAACACTTAGGTAACACTTAGGGCACACTTAGGTAACACTTAGGGCACACTTAGGTAACACTTAGGGCACACTTAGGTAACACTTAGGGCACACTTAGGTAACACTTAGGGCACACTTAGGTAACACTTAGGTAACACTTGAGGCACAATTAGTTAACACTTAGGGCACACTTAGGTAACACTTAGGGCATACTTAGGTAACACTTAGGTAACACTTAGGTAACACTTAGGTAACACTTAGGTAACACTTAGGGCACACTTAGGTAACACTTAGGTAACACTTGAGGCACACTTAGTTAACACTTAGGGCACACTTAGGTAACACTTAGGGCATACTTAGGTAACACTTAGGTAACACTTAGGTAACACTTAGGTAACACTTAGGTAACACTTAGGTAACACTTAGGTAACACTTAGGTAACACTTAGGGTACACTTAGTTAACACTTAGGGCACACTTAGGTAACACTTAGGTAACACTTAGGTAACACTTAGGGCACACTTAGGTAACACTTAGGGCACACTTAGGTAACACTTATGTAACACTTAGGTAACATTTATGTAACACTTAGGTAACACTTAGGTAACACTTAGGTAACACTTAGGTAACACTTAGGGCACACTTAGGTAACACTTAGGGCACACTTAGGTAACACTTAGGGCACACTTAGGTAACACTTAGGTAACACTTAGGTAACACTTAGGTAACACTTAGGTAACACTTAGGTAACACTTAGGGCACACTTAGGGCACACTTAGGTAACACTTAGGTAACACTTAGGTAACACTTAGGTAACACTTGGGTAACACTTAGGTAACACTTAGGTAACACTTATGTAACACTTAGGTAACACTTAGGTAACACTTAGGTAACACTTAGGTAACACTTAGGTAACACTTAGGTAACACTTAGGTAACACTTAGGTAACACTTAGGTAACACTTAGGGCACACTTAGGGCACACTTAGGTAACACTTAGGGCACACTTAGGTAACACTTAGGTAACACTTAGGGCACACTTAGGTAACACTTAGGGCACACTTAGGTAACACTTAGGTAACACTTAGGTAACACTTAGGTAACACTTAGGGTACACTTAGTTAACACTTAGGGCACACTTAGGTAACACTTAGGTAACACTTAGGGCACACTTAGGTAACACTTAGGGCACACTTAGGTAACACTTATGTAACACTTAGGTAACATTTATGTAACACTAAAGGTAACACTTAGGGCACACTTAGGTAACACTTAGGGCACACTTAGGTAACACTTAGGGCACACTTAGGTAACACTTAGGGCACACTTAGGTAACACTTAGGGCACACTTAGGTAACACTTAGGTAACACTTGAGGCACACTTAGTTAACACTTAGGGCACACTTAGGTAACACTTAGGGCATACTTAGGTAACACTTAGGTAACACTTAGGTAACACTTAGGTAACACTTAGGTAACACTTAGGTAACACTTAGGTAACACTTAGGTAACACTTAGGGTACACTTAGTTAACACTTAGGGCACACTTAGGTAACACTTAGGTAACACTTAGGGTACACTTAGTTAACACTTAAGGCACACTTAGGTAACACTTAGTTAACACTTAGGGTACACTTAGGTAACACTTAGGTAACACTTAGGTAACACTTAGGTAAGACTTAGGTAACACTTAGGTAACACTTAGGTAACACTTAGGTAACACTTAGGTAACACTTAGGTAACACTTAGGTAACACTTATGTAACACTTAGGTAACACTTAGGGCACACTTAGGTAACACTTAGGGCACACTTAGGTAACACTTATGTAACACTTAGGTAACATTTATGTAACACTTAGGTAACACTTAGGTAACACTTAGGTAACACTTAGGTAACACTTAGGGCACACTTAGGTAACACTTAGGGCACACTTAGGTAACACTTAGTTAACACTTAGGGTACACTTAGGTAACACTTAGGTAACACTTAGGTAACACTTAGGTAAGACTTAGGTAACACTTAGGTAACACTTAGGTAACACTTAGGTAACACTTAGGTAACACTTAGGTAACACTTATGTAACACTTAGGTAACACTTAGGGCACACTTAGGTAACACTTAGGGCACACTTAGGTAACACTTATGTAACACTTAGGTAACATTTATGTAACACTTAGGTAACACTTAGGTAACACTTAGGTAACACTTAGGTAACACTTAGGGCACACTTAGGTAACACTTAGGGCACACTTAGGTAACACTTAGGGCACACTTAGGTAACACTTAGGTAACACTTAGGTAACACTTAGGTAACACTTAGGTAACACTTAGGGCACACATAGGGCACACTTAGGTAACACTTAGGTAACACTTAGGTAACACTTAGGTAACACTTGGGTAACACTTAGGTAACACTTAGGTAACACTTATGTAACACTTAGGTAACACTTAGGTAACACTTAGGTAACACTTAGGTAACACTTAGGTAACACTTAGGTAACACTTAGGTAACACTTAGGTAACACTTAGGTAACACTTAGGGCACACTTAGGGCACACTTAGGTAACACTTAGGGCACACTTAGGTAACACTTAGGGTACACTTAGGTAACACTTGGGTAACACTTAGGTAACACTTAGGACACACTTAGGTAACACTTAGGTAACACTTAGGTAACACTTAGGTAACACTTAGGGCACACTTAGGTAACACTTAGGGCACACTTAGGTAACACTTATGTAACACTTAGGTAACATTCATGTAACACTTAGGTAACACTTAGGGCACACTTAGGTAACACTTAGGTAACACTTAGGGCACACTTAGGTAACACTTAGGGCACACTTAGGTAACACTTAGGTAACACTTGAGGCACACTTAGTTAACACTTAGGGCACACTTAGGTAACACTTAGGGCATACTTAGGTAACACTTAGGTTAGGTAACACTTAGGTAACACTTAGGTAACACTTAGGTAACACTTAGGTAACACTTAGGGCACACTTAGGGCACACTTAGGTAACACTTAGGGCACACTTAGGTAACACTTAGGGTACACTTAGGTAACACTTGGGTAACACTTAGGTAACACTTAGGACACACTTAGGTAACACTTAGGTAACACTTAGGTAACACTTAGGTAACACTTAGGGCACACTTAGGTAACACTTAGGGCACACTTAGGTAACACTTATGTAACACTTAGGTAACATTTATGTAACACTTAGGTAACACTTAGGTAACACTTAGGTAACACTTAGGTAACACTTAGGGCACACTTAGGTAACACTTAGGGCACACTTAGGTAACACTTAGGTAACACTTGAGGCACACTTAGTTAACACTTAGGGCACACTTAGGTAACACTTAGGGCATACTTAGGTAACACTTAGGTAACACTTAGGTAACACTTAGGTAACACTTAGGGCACACTTAGGTAACACTTAGGTAACACTTAGGGCACACTTAGGTAACACTTAGGGCACACTTAGGTAACACTTATGTAACACTTAGGTAACATTTATGTAACACTTAGGTAACACTTAGGGCACACTTAGGTAACACTTAGGGCACACTTAGGTAACACTTAGGTAACACTTAGGGCACACTTAGGTAACACTTGGGTAACACTTAGGTTACACTTAGGGCACACTTAGGTAACACTTAGGTAACACTTAGGTAACACTTAGGTAACACTTAGGTAACACTTAGGTAACACTTAGGTAACACTTAGGTAACACTTAGGTAACACTTAGGGTACACTTAGTTAACACTTAGGGCACACTTAGGTAACACTTAGGTAACACTTAGGGCACACTTAGGTAACACTTAGGGCACACTTAGGTAACACTTATGTAACACTTAGGTAACATTTATGTAACACTTAGGTAACACTTAGGTAACACTTAGGTAACACTTAGGTAACACTTAGGGCACACTTAGGTAACACTTAGGGCACACTTAGGTAACACTTAGGGCACACTTAGGTAACACTTAGGTAACACTTAGGTAACACTTAGGTAACACTTAGGTAACACTTAGGGCACACTTAGGGCACACTTAGGTAACACTTAGGTAACACTTAGGTAACACTTGGGTAACACTTAGGTAACACTTAGGTAACACTTATGTAACACTTAGGTAACACTTGGGTAACACTTAGGTAACACTTAGGTAACATTTATGTAACACTTAGGTAACACTTAGGGCACACTTAGGTAACACTTAGGGCACACTTAGGTAACACTTAGGGCACACTTAGGTAACACTTAGGGCACACTTAGGTAACACTTAGGGCACACTTAGGTAACACTTAGGGCACACTTAGGTAACACTTAGGTAACACTTGAGGCACACTTAGTTAACACTTAGGGCACACTTAGGTAACACTTAGGGCATACTTAGGTAATACTTAGGTAACACTTAGGTAACACTTAGGTAACACTTAGGTAACACTTAGGTAACACTTAGGTAACACTTAGGTAACACTTAGGTAACACTTAGGTAACACTTAGGGTACACTTAGTTAACACTTAGGGCACACTTAGGTAACACTTAGTTAACACTTAGGGTACACTTAGGTAACACTTAGGTAACACTTAGGTAAGACTTAGGTAACACTTAGGTAACACTTAGGTAAGACTTAGGTAACACTTAGGTAACACTTAGGGTACACTTAGGTAACACTTAGGGTACACTTAGGTAACACTTAGGTAACACTTAGGGCACACTTAGGTAACACTTAGGGCACACTTAGGTAACACTTATGTAACACTTAGGTAACATTCATGTAACACTTAGGTAACACTTAGGGCACACTTAGGTAACACTTAGGGCACACTTAGGTAACACTTAGGTAACACTTAGGGCACACTTAGGCAACACTTAGGGCACACTTAGGTAACACTTAGGGCACACTTAGGTAACACTTAGGGTACACTTAGGTAACACTTAGGTAACACTTAGGGCACACTTAGGTAACACTTAGGGCACACTTAGGTAACACTTATGTAACACTTAGGTAACATTTATGTAACACTTAGGTAACACTTAGGTAACACTTAGGTAACACTTAGGGCACACTTAGGTAACACTTAGGGCACACTTAGGTAACACTTAGGTAACACTTGAGGCACACTTAGTTAACACTTAGGGCACACTTAGGTAACACTTAGGGCATACTTAGGTAACACTTAGGTAACACTTAGGTAACACTTAGGTAACACTTAGGTAACACTTAGGTAACACTTAGGTAACACTTAGGTAACACTTAGGTAACACTTAGGTAACACTTAGGTAACACTTAGGTAACACTTAGGTAACACTTAGGTAACACTTAGGTAACACTTAGGGCACACTTAGGGCACACTTAGGTAACACTTAGGGCACACTTAGGTAACACTTAGGTAACACTTAGGGCACACTTAGGTAACACTTAGGGCACACTTAGGTAACACTTAGGTAACACTTAGGTAACACTTAGGTAACACTTAGGGTACACTTAGTTAACACTTAGGGCACACTTAGGTAACACTTAGGTAACACTTAGGGCACACTTAGGTAACACTTAGGGCACACTTAGGTAACACTTATGTAACACATAGGTAACATTTATGTAACACTTAGGTAACACTTAGGGCACACTTAGGTAACACTTAGGGCACACTTAGGTAACACTTAGGGCACACTTAGGTAACACTTAGGGCACACTTAGGTAACACTTAGGTAACACTTGAGGCACACTTAGTTAACACTTAGGGCACACTTAGGTAACACTTAGGGCATACTTAGGTAACACTTAGGTAACACTTAGGTAACACTTAGGTAACACTTAGGTAACACTTAGGTAACACTTAGGTAACACTTAGGTAACACTTAGGGTACACTTAGGGCACACTTAGGTAACACTTAGGGCACACTTAGGTAACACTTATGTAACACTTAGGTAACATTCATGTAACACTTAGGTAACACTTAGGGCACACTTAGGTAACACTTAGGGCACACTTAGGTAACACTTAGGTAACACTTAGGGCACACTTAGGCAACACTTAGGGCACACTTAGGTAACACTTAGGGCACACTTAGGTAACACTTAGGGTACACTTAGGTAACACTTAGGTAACACTTAGGGCACACTTAGGTAACACTTAGGGCACACTTAGGTAACACTTATGTAACACTTAGGTAACATTTATGTAACACTTAGGTAACACTTAGGTAACACTTAGGGTACACTTAGGTAACACTTAGGTAACACTTAGGTAACACTTAGGTAACACTTAGGTAACACTTAGGTAACACTTAGGTAACACTTAGGTAAGACTTAGGTAACACTTAGGTAACACTTAGGGTACACTTAGGTAACACTTAGGGTACACTTAGGTAACACTTGGGTAACACTTAGGTAACACTTGGGACACACTTAGGTAACACTTAGGTAACACTTAGGTAACACTTAGGTAACACTTAGGGCACACTTAGGTAACACTTAGGGCATACTTAGGTAACACTTAGGTAACACTTAGGTAACACTTAGGTAACACTTAGGGCACACTTAGGTAACACTTAGGTAACACTTAGGGCACACTTAGGTAACACTTAGGGCACACTTAGGTAACACTTATGTAACACTTAGGTAACATTTATGTAACACTTAGGTAACACTTAGGGCACACTTAGGTAACACTTAGGGCACACTTAGGTAACACTTAGGTAACACTTAGGGCACACTTAGGTAACACTTGGGTAACACTTAGGTTACACTTAGGGCACACTTAGGTAACACTTAGGTAACACTTAGGTAACACTTAGGTAACACTTAGGTAACACTTAGGTAACACTTAGGTAACACTTAGGTAACACTTAGGTAACACTTAGGGTACACTTAGTTAACACTTAGGGCACACTTAGGTAACACTTAGGTAACACTTAGGGCACACTTAGGTAACACTTAGGGCACACTTAGGTAACACTTATGTAACACTTAGGTAACATTTATGTAACACTTAGGTAACACTTAGGTAACACTTAGGTAACACTTAGGTAACACTTAGGGCACACTTAGGTAACACTTAGGGCACACTTAGGTAACACTTAGGGCACACTTAGGTAACACTTAGGTAACACTTAGGTAACACTTAGGTAACACTTAGGTAACACTTAGGGCACACTTAGGGCACACTTAGGTAACACTTAGGTAACACTTAGGTAACACTTGGGTAACACTTAGGTAACACTTAGGTAACACTTATGTAACACTTAGGTAACACTTGGGTAACACTTAGGTAACACTTAGGTAACATTTATGTAACACTTAGGTAACACTTAGGGCACACTTAGGTAACACTTAGGGCACACTTAGGTAACACTTAGGGCACACTTAGGTAACACTTAGGGCACACTTAGGTAACACTTAGGGCACACTTAGGTAACACTTAGGGCACACTTAGGTAACACTTAGGTAACACTTGAGGCACACTTAGTTAACACTTAGGGCACACTTAGGTAACACTTAGGGCATACTTAGGTAACACTTAGGTAACACTTAGGTAACACTTAGGTAACACTTAGGTAACACTTAGGTAACACTTAGGTAACACTTAGGTAACACTTAGGTAACACTTAGGGTACACTTAGTTAACACTTAGGGCACACTTAGGTAACACTTAGTTAACACTTAGGGTACACTTAGGTAACACTTAGGTAACACTTAGGTAACACTTAGGTAACACTTAGGTAACACTTAGGTAAGACTTAGGTAACACTTAGGTAACACTTAGGGTACACTTAGGTAACACTTAGGGCACACTTAGGTAACACTTAGGGCACACTTAGGTAACACTTATGTAACACTTAGGTAACATTCATGTAACACTTAGGTAACACTTAGGGCACACTTAGGTAACACTTAGGGCACACTTAGGTAACACTTAGGTAACACTTAGGGCACACTTAGGCAACACTTAGGGCACACTTAGGTAACACTTAGGGCACACTTAGGTAACACTTAGGGTACACTTAGGTAACACTTAGGTAACACTTAGGGCACACTTAGGTAACACTTAGGGCACACTTAGGTAACACTTATGTAACACTTAGGTAACATTTATGTAACACTTAGGTAACACTTAGGTAACACTTAGGTAACACTTAGGTAACACTTAGGGCACACTTAGGTAACACTTAGGGCACACTTAGGTAACACTTAGGTAACACTTGAGGCACACTTAGTTAACACTTAGGGCACACTTAGGTAACACTTAGGGCATACTTAGGTAACACTTAGGTAACACTTAGGTAACACTTAGGTAACACTTAGGTAACACTTAGGTAACACTTAGGTAACACTTAGGTAACACTTAGGTAACACTTAGGTAACACTTAGGTAACACTTAGGTAACACTTAGGTAACACTTAGGTAACACTTAGGTAACACTTAGGGCACACTTAGGGCACACTTAGGTAACACTTAGGGCACACTTAGGTAACACTTAGGTAACACTTAGGGCACACTTAGGTAACACTTAGGGCACACTTAGGTAACACTTAGGTAACACTTAGGTAACACTTAGGTAACACTTAGGGTACACTTAGTTAACACTTAGGGCACACTTAGGTAACACTTAGGTAACACTTAGGGCACACTTAGGTAACACTTAGGGCACACTTAGGTAACACTTATGTAACACATAGGTAACATTTATGTAACACTTAGGTAACACTTAGGGCACACTTAGGTAACACTTAGGGCACACTTAGGTAACACTTAGGGCACACTTAGGTAACACTTAGGGCACACTTAGGTAACACTTAGGTAACACTTGAGGCACACTTAGTTAACACTTAGGGCACACTTAGGTAACACTTAGGGCATACTTAGGTAACACTTAGGTAACACTTAGGTAACACTTAGGTAACACTTAGGTAACACTTAGGTAACACTTAGGTAACACTTAGGTAACACTTAGGGTACACTTAGGGCACACTTAGGTAACACTTAGGGCACACTTAGGTAACACTTATGTAACACTTAGGTAACATTCATGTAACACTTAGGTAACACTTAGGGCACACTTAGGTAACACTTAGGGCACACTTAGGTAACACTTAGGTAACACTTAGGGCACACTTAGGCAACACTTAGGGCACACTTAGGTAACACTTAGGGCACACTTAGGTAACACTTAGGGTACACTTAGGTAACACTTAGGTAACACTTAGGGCACACTTAGGTAACACTTAGGGCACACTTAGGTAACACTTATGTAACACTTAGGTAACATTTATGTAACACTTAGGTAACACTTAGGTAACACTTAGGGTACACTTAGGTAACACTTAGGTAACACTTAGGTAACACTTAGGTAACACTTAGGTAACACTTAGGTAACACTTAGGTAACACTTAGGTAAGACTTAGGTAACACTTAGGTAACACTTAGGGTACACTTAGGTAACACTTAGGGTACACTTAGGTAACACTTGGGTAACACTTAGGTAACACTTGGGACACACTTAGGTAACACTTAGGTAACACTTAGGTAACACTTAGGTAACACTTAGGGCACACTTAGGTAACACTTAGGGCACACTTAGGTAACACTTATGTAACACTTAGGTAACATTCATGTAACACTTAGGTAACACTTAGGGCACACTTAGGTAACACTTAGGGCACACTTAGGTAACACTTAGGGCACACTTAGGTAACACTTAGGTAACACTTAGGGCACACTAGGTAACACTTAGGGTACACTTAGGTAACACTTAGGGCACACTTAGGTAACACTTAGGGCACACTTAGGTAACACTTAGGGCACACTTAGGTAACACTTAGGGCACACTTAGGTAACACTTAGGTAACACTTGGGTAACACTTAGGTAACACTTAGGTAACACTTATGTAACACTTAGGTAACACTTGGGTAACACTTAGGTAACACTTAGGTAACATTTATGTAACACTTAGGTAACACTTAGGGCACACTTAGGTAACACTTAGGGCACACTTAGGTAACACTTAGGGCACACTTAGGTAACACTTAGGGCACACTTAGGTAACACTTAGGGCACACTTAGGTAACACTTAGGTAACACTTGAGGCACACTTAGTTAACACTTAGGGCACACTTAGGTAACACTTAGGGCATACTTAGGTAACACTTAGGTAACACTTAGGTAACACTTAGGTAACACTTAGGTAACACTTAGGTAACACTTAGGTAACACTTAGGTAACACTTAGGTAACACTTAGGTACACTTAGTTAACACTTAGGGCACACTTAGGTAACACTTAGTTAACACTTAGGGTACACTTAGGTAACACTTAGGTAACACTTAGGTAACACTTAGGTAACACTTAGGTAACACTTAGGTAAGACTTAGGTAACACTTAGGTAACACTTAGGGTACACTTAGGTAACACTTAGGGTACACTTAGGTAACACTTAGGTAACACTTAGGGCACACTTAGGTAACACTTAGGGCACACTTAGGTAACACTTATGTAACACTTAGGTAACATTCATGTAACACTTAGGTAACACTTAGGGCACACTTAGGTAACACTTAGGGCACACTTAGGTAACACTTAGGTAACACTTAGGTAACACTTAGGGCACACTTAGGTAACACTTAGGGCACACTTAGGTAACACTTAGGTAACACTTGAGGCACACTTAGTTAACACTTAGGGCACACTTAGGTAACACTTAGGGCATACTTAGGTAACACTTAGGTAACACTTAGGTAACACTTAGGTAACACTTAGGTAACACTTAGGTAACACTTAGGTAACACTTAGGGCACACTTAGGTAACACTTAGGGAACACTTAGGTAACACTTAGGTAACACTTAGGTAACACTTAGGGTACACTTAGGTAACACTTAGGTAACACTTAGGGCACACTTAGGTAACACTTAGGTAACACTTAGGGCACACTTAGGTAACACTTAGGGCACACTTAGGTAACACTTATGTAACACTTAGGTAACATTTATGTAACACTTAGGTAACACTTAGGTAACACTTAGGTAACACTTAGGTAACACTTAGGGCACACTTAGGTAACACTTAGGGCACACTTAGGTAACATTTATGTAACACTTAGGTAACACTTAGGTAACACTTAGGTAACACTTAGGTAACACTTAGGGCACACTTAGGTAACACTTAGGGCACACTTAGGTAACACTTAGGTAACACTTGAGGCACACTTAGTTAACACTTAGGGCACACTTAGGTAACACTTAGGGCATACTTAGGTAACACTTAGGTAACACTTAGGTAACACTTAGGTAACACTTAGGTAACACTTAGGTAACACTTAGGTAACACTTAGGGCACACTTAGTTAACACTTAGGGCATACTTAGGTAACACTTAGGTAACACTTAGGTAACACTTAGGGCACACTTAGGTAACACTTAGGGCACACTTAGGGCACACTTAGGTAACACTTAGGGCACACTTAGGTAACACTTAGGTAACACTTGGGTAACACTTAGGTAACACTTAGGTAACACTTATGTAACACTTAGGTAACACTTGGGTAACACTTAGGTAACACTTAGGTAACATTTATGTAACACTTAGGTAACACTTAGGGCACACTTAGGTAACACTTAGGGCACACTTAGGTAACACTTAGGGCACACTTAGGTAACACTTAGGGCACACTTAGGTAACACTTAGGTAACACTTAGGGCACACTTAGGTAACACTTAGGTAACACTTGAGGCACACTTAGTTAACACTTAGGGCACACTTAGGTAACACTTAGGGCATACTTAGGTAACACTTAGGTAACACTTAGGTAACACTTAGGTAACACTTAGGTAACACTTAGGTAACACTTAGGTAACACTTAGGTAACACTTAGGTAACACTTAGGGTACACTTAGTTAACACTTAGGGCACACTTAGGTAACACTTAGTTAACACTTAGGGTACACTTAGGTAACACTTAGGTAACACTTAGGTAACACTTAGGTAACACTTAGGTAACACTTAGGTAAGACTTAGGTAACACTTAGGTAACACTTAGGGTACACTTAGGTAACACTTAGGGTACACTTAGGTAACACTTAGGTAACACTTAGGGCACACTTAGGTAACACTTAGGGCACACTTAGGTAACACTTATGTAACACTTAGGTAACATTCATGTAACACTTAGGTAACACTTAGGGCACACTTAGGTAACACTTAGGGCACACTTAGGTAACACTTAGGTAACACTTAGGGCACACTTAGGCAACACTTAGGGCACACTTAGGTAACACTTAGGGCACACTTAGGTAACACTTAGGTAACACTTAGGGCACACTTAGGTAACACTTAGGTAACACTTAGGTAACACTTAGGGCACACTTAGGTAACACTTAGGGCACACTTAGGTAACACTTAGGTAACACTTGAGGCACACTTAGTTAACACTTAGGGCACACTTAGGTAACACTTAGGGCATACTTAGGTAACACTTAGGGCACACTTAGGTAACATTTATGTAACACTTAGGTAACACTTAGGTAACACTTAGGTAACACTTAGGTAACACTTAGGGCACACTTAGGTAACACTTAGGGCACACTTAGGTAACACTTAGGTAACACTTAGGTAACACTTAGGTAACACTTAGGGCACACTTAGGTAACACTTAGGGCACACTTAGGTAACACTTATGTAACACTTAGGTAACATTCATGTAACACTTAGGTAACACTTAGGGCACACTTAGGTAACACTTAGGGCACACTTAGGTAACACTTAGGTAACACTTAGGGCACACTAGGTAACACTTAGGGTACACTTAGGTAACACTTAGGTAACACTTAGGGCACACTTAGGTAACACTTAGGGCACACTTAGGTAACACTTATGTAACACTTAGGTAACATTTATGTAACACTTAGGTAACACTTAGGTAACACTTAGGTAACACTTAGGTAACACTTAGGGCACACTTAGGTAACACTTAGGGCACACTTAGGTAACACTTAGGTAACACTTGAGGCACACTTAGTTAACACTTAGGGCACACTTAGGTAACACTTAGGGCATACTTAGGTAACACTTAGGTAACACTTAGGTAACACTTAGGTAACACTTAGGTAACACTTAGGTAACACTTAGGGTACACTTAGTTAACACTTAGGGCACACTTAGGTAACACTTAGGTAACACTTAGGTAACACTTAGGGCACACTTAGGTAACACTTAGGGCACACTTAGGTAACACTTATGTAACACTTAGGTAACATTTATGTAACACTTAGGTAACACTTAGGTAATACTTAGGTAACACTTAGGTAACACTTAGGGTACACTTAGGTAACACTTAGGGCACACTTAGGTAACACTTAGGGCACACTTAGGTAACACTTAGGTAACACTTAGGTAACACTTAGGTAACACTTAGGTAACACTTAGGGCACACTTAGGGCACACTTAGGTAACACTTAGGTAACACTTAGGTAACACTTGGGTAACACTTAGGTAACACTTAGGTAACACTTATGTAACACTTAGGTAACACTTAGGTAACACTTAGGTAACACTTATGTAACACTTAGGTAACACTTAGGTAACACTTAGGGCACACTTAGGTAACACTTAGGGCACACTTAGGTATCACTTAGGTAACACTTAGGTAACACTTAGGTAACACTTAGGGCACACTTAGGGCACACTTAGGTAACACTTATGTAACACTTAGGTAACACTTAGGTAACACTTAGGGCACACTTAGGTAACACTTAGGGCACACTTAGGTAACACTTAGGTAACACTTGAGGCACACTTAGTTAACACTTAGGGCACACTTAGGTAACACTTAGGGCATACTTAGGTAACACTTAGGTAACACTTAGGTAACACTTAGGTAACACTTAGGTAACACTTAGGTAACACTTAGGTAACACTTAGGGCACACTTAGTTAACACTTAGGGAACACTTAGGTAACACTTAGGTAACACTTAGGTAACACTTAGGTAACACTTAGGGCACACTTAGGTAACACTTAGGGCACACTTAGGTAACACTTATGTAACACTTAGGTAACATTTATGTAACACTTAGGTAACACTTAGGGCACACTTAGGTAACACTTAGGGCACACTTAGGCAACACTTAGGGCACACTTAGGTAACACTTAGGGCACACTTAGGTAACACTTAGGGTACACTTAGGTAACACTTAGGTAACACTTAGGGCACACTTAGGTAACACTTAGGTAACACTTAGGGCACACTTAGGTAACACTTAGGGCACACTTAGGTAACACTTATGTAACACTTAGGTAACATTTATGTAACACTTAGGTAACACTTAGGTAACACTTAGGTAACACTTAGGTAACACTTAGGGCACACTTAGGTAACACTTAGGGCACACTTAGGTAACACTTAGGTAACACTTGAGGCACACTTAGTTAACACTTAGGGCACACTTAGGTAACACTTAGGGCATACTTAGGTAACACTTAGGTAACACTTAGGTAACACTTAGGTAACACTTAGGTAACACTTAGGTAACACTTAGGTAACACTTAGGGCACACTTAGTTAACACTTAGGGCACACTTAGGTAACACTTAGGTAACACTTAGGTAACACTTAGGGCACACTTAGGTAACACTTAGGGCACACTTAGGGCACACTTAGGTAACACTTAGGGCACACTTAGGTAACACTTAGGTAACACTTGGGTAACACTTAGGTAACACTTAGGTAACACTTATGTAACACTTAGGTAACACTTAGGTAACACTTAGGTAACACTTAGGTAACACTTAGGTAACACTTAGGGCACACTTAGTTAACACTTAGGGAACACTTAGGTAACACTTAGGTAACACTTAGGTAACACTTAGGGCACACTTAGGTAACACTTAGGGCACACTTAGGTAACACTTATGTAACACTTAGGTAACATTTATGTAACACTTAGGTAACACTTAGGGCACACTTAGGTAACACTTAGGGCACACTTAGGCAACACTTAGGGCACACTTAGGTAACACTTAGGGCACACTTAGGTAACACTTAGGGTACACTTAGGTAACACTTAGGTAACACTTAGGGCACACTTAGGTAACACTTAGGGCACACTTAGGTAACACTTATGTAACACTTAGGTAACATTTATGTAACACTTAGGTAACACTTAGGTAACACTTAGGGTACACTTAGGTAACACTTAGGTAACACTTAGGTAACACTTAGGTAACACTTAGGTAACACTTAGGTAACACTTAGGTAACACTTAGGTAAGACTTAGGTAACACTTAGGTAACACTTAGGGTACACTTAGGTAACACTTAGGGTACACTTAGGTAACACTTGGGTAACACTTAGGTAACACTTGGGACACACTTAGGTAACACTTAGGTAACACTTAGGTAACACTTAGGTAACACTTAGGGCACACTTAGGTAACACTTAGGGCACACTTAGGTAACACTTATGTAACACTTAGGTAACATTCATGTAACACTTAGGTAACACTTAGGGCACACTTAGGTAACACTTAGGGCACACTTAGGTAACACTTAGGTAACACTTAGGGCACACTAGGTAACACTTAGGGTACACTTAGGTAACACTTAGGTAACACTTAGGTAACACTTAGGGCACACTTAGGTAACACTTAGGGCACACTTAGGTAACACTTATGTAACACTTAGGTAACATTTATGTAACACTTAGGTAACACTTAGGTAACACTTAGGTAACACTTAGGTAACACTTAGGGCACACTTAGGTAACACTTAGGGCACACTTAGGTAACACTTAGGTAACACTTGAGGCACACTTAGTTAACACTTAGGGCACACTTAGGTAACACTTAGGGCATACTTAGGTAACACTTAGGTAACACTTAGGTAACACTTAGGTAACACTTAGGTAACACTTAGGTAACACTTAGGGTACACTTAGTTAACACTTAGGGCACACTTAGGTAACACTTAGGTAACACTTAGGTAACACTTAGGTAACACTTAGGTAACACTTAGGGTACACTTAGGGCACACTTAGGTAACACTTAGGGCACACTTAGGTAACACTTATGTAACACTTAGGTAACATTCATGTAACACTTAGGTAACACTTAGGGCACACTTAGGTAACACTTAGGGCACACTTAGGTAACACTTAGGTAACACTTAGGGCACACTTAGGGCACACTTAGGCAACACTTAGGGCACACTTAGGTAACACTTAGGGCACACTTAGGTAACACTTAGGGTACACTTAGGTAACACTTAGGTAACACTTAGGGCACACTTAGGTAACACTTAGGGCACACTTAGTTAACACTTAGGTAACACTTAGGTAACACTTAGGTAACACTTAGGTAACACTTAGGGCACACTTAGTTAACACTTAGGGAACACTTAGGTAACACTTAGGTAACACTTAGGTAACACTTAGGGCACACTTAGGTAACACTTAGGGCACACTTAGGTAACACTTATGTAACACTTAGGTAACATTTATGTAACACTTAGGTAACACTTAGGGCACACTTAGGTAACACTTAGGGCACACTTAGGCAACACTTAGGGCACACTTAGGTAACACTTAGGGCACACTTAGGTAACACTTAGGGTACACTTAGGTAACACTTAGGTAACACTTAGGGCACACTTAGGTAACACTTAGGGCACACTTAGGTAACACTTATGTAACACTTAGGTAACATTTATGTAACACTTAGGTAACACTTAGGTAACACTTAGGGTACACTTAGGTAACACTTAGGTAACACTTAGGTAACACTTGAGGCACACTTAGTTAACACTTAGGGCACACTTAGGTAACACTTAGGGCATACTTAGGTAACACTTAGGTAACACTTAGGTAACACTTAGGTAACACTTAGGTAACACTTAGGTAACACTTAGGTAACACTTAGGTAACACTTAGGGTACACTTAGTTAACACTTAGGGCACACTTAGGTAACACTTAGGTAACACTTAGGTAACACTTAGGTAACACTTAGGTAACACTTAGGGTACACTTAGGGCACACTTAGGTAACACTTAGGGCACACTTAGGTAACATTCATGTAACACTTAGGTAACACTTAGGGCACACTTAGGTAACACTTAGGGCACACTTAGGTAACACTTAGGTAACACTTAGGGCACACTTAGGGCACACTTAGGCAACACTTAGGGCACACTTAGGTAACACTTAGGGCACACTTAGGTAACACTTAGGGTACACTTAGGTAACACTTAGGTAACACTTAGGGCACACTTAGGTAACACTTAGGGCACACTTAGGTAACACTTATGTAACACTTAGGTAACATTTATGTAACACTTAGGTAACACTTAGGTAACACTTAGGTAACACTTAGGTAACACTTAGGGCACACTTAGGTAACACTTAGGGCACACTTAGGTAACACTTAGGGCACACTTAGGTAACACTTAGGTAACATTTAGGTAACACTTAGGTAACACTTAGGTAACACTTAGGGCACACTTAGGGCACACTTAGGTAACACTTAGGTAACACTTAGGTAACACTTAGGTAACACTTGGGTAACACTTAGGTAACACTTAGGTAACACTTATGTAACACTTAGGTAACACTTAGGTAACACTTAGGTAACACTTAGGTAACACTTAGGTAACACTTAGGTAACACTTAGGTAACACTTAGGTAACACTTAGGTAACACTTAGGGCACACTTAGGGCACACTTAGGTAACACTTATGTAACACTTAGGTAACACTTAGGTAACACTTAGGGCACACTTAGGTAACACTTAGGGCACACTTAGGTAACACTTAGGTAACACTTGAGGCACACTTAGTTAACACTTAGGGCACACTTAGGTAACACTTAGGGCATACTTAGGTAACACTTAGGTAACACTTAGGTAACACTTAGGTAACACTTAGGTAACACTTAGGTAACACTTAGGTAACACTTAGGTAACACTTAGGGCACACTTAGTTAACACTTAGGGAACACTTAGGTAACACTTAGGTAACACTTAGGTAACACTTAGGGCACACTTAGGTAACACTTAGGGCACACTTAGGTAACACTTATGTAACACTTAGGTAACATTTATGTAACACTTAGGTAACACTTAGGGCACACTTAGGTAACACTTAGGGCACACTTAGGTAACACTTAGGGCACACTTAGGTAACACTTAGGTAACACTTAGGGCACACTTAGGTAACACTTAGGTAACACTTGAGGCACACTTAGTTAACACTTAGGGCACACTTAGGTAACACTTAGGGCATACTTAGGTAACACTTAGGTAACACTTAGGTAACACTTAGGTAACACTTAGGTAACACTTAGGTAACACTTAGGTAACACTTAGGTAACACTTAGGGTACACTTAGTTAACACTTAGGGCACACTTAGGTAACACTTAGTTAACACTTAGGGTACACTTAGGTAACACTTAGGTAACACTTAGGTAACACTTAGGTAACACTTAGGTAACACTTAGGTAAGACTTAGGTAACACTTAGGTAACACTTAGGGTACACTTAGGTAACACTTAGGGTACACTTAGGTAACACTTAGGTAACACTTAGGGCACACTTAGGTAACACTTAGGGCACACTTAGGTAACACTTATGTAACACTTAGGTAACATTCATGTAACACTTAGGTAACACTTAGGGCACACTTAGGTAACACTTAGGGCACACTTAGGTAACACTTAGGTAACACTTAGGGCACACTTAGGCAACACTTAGGGCACACTTAGGTAACACTTAGGGCACACTTAGGTAACACTTAGGTAACACTTAGGGCACACTTAGGTAACACTTAGGTAACACTTAGGTAACACTTAGGGCACACTTAGGTAACACTTAGGGCACACTTAGGTAACACTTAGGTAACACTTGAGGCACACTTAGTTAACACTTAGGGCACACTTAGGTAACACTTAGGGCATACTTAGGTAACACTTAGGGCACACTTAGGTAACATTTATGTAACACTTAGGTAACACTTAGGTAACACTTAGGTAACACTTAGGTAACACTTAGGGCACACTTAGGTAACACTTAGGGCACACTTAGGTAACACTTAGGTAACACTTAGGTAACACTTAGGTAACACTTAGGGCACACTTAGGTAACACTTAGGGCACACTTAGGTAACACTTATGTAACACTTAGGTAACATTCATGTAACACTTAGGTAACACTTAGGGCACACTTAGGTAACACTTAGGGCACACTTAGGTAACACTTAGGTAACACTTAGGGCACACTAGGTAACACTTAGGGTACACTTAGGTAACACTTAGGTAACACTTAGGGCACACTTAGGTAACACTTAGGGCACACTTAGGTAACACTTATGTAACACTTAGGTAACATTTATGTAACACTTAGGTAACACTTAGGTAACACTTAGGTAACACTTAGGTAACACTTAGGGCACACTTAGGTAACACTTAGGGCACACTTAGGTAACACTTAGGTAACACTTGAGGCACACTTAGTTAACACTTAGGGCACACTTAGGTAACACTTAGGGCATACTTAGGTAACACTTAGGTAACACTTAGGTAACACTTAGGTAACACTTAGGTAACACTTAGGTAACACTTAGGGTACACTTAGTTAACACTTAGGGCACACTTAGGTAACACTTAGGTAACACTTAGGTAACACTTAGGGCACACTTAGGTAACACTTAGGGCACACTTAGGTAACACTTATGTAACACTTAGGTAACATTTATGTAACACTTAGGTAACACTTAGGTAATACTTAGGTAACACTTAGGTAACACTTAGGGTACACTTAGGTAACACTTAGGGCACACTTAGGTAACACTTAGGGCACACTTAGGTAACACTTAGGTAACACTTAGGTAACACTTAGGTAACACTTAGGTAACACTTAGGGCACACTTAGGGCACACTTAGGTAACACTTAGGTAACACTTAGGTAACACTTGGGTAACACTTAGGTAACACTTAGGTAACACTTATGTAACACTTAGGTAACACTTAGGTAACACTTAGGTAACACTTATGTAACACTTAGGTAACACTTAGGTAACACTTAGGGCACACTTAGGTAACACTTAGGGCACACTTAGGTAACACTTAGGTAACACTTAGGTAACACTTAGGTAACACTTAGGGCACACTTAGGGCACACTTAGGTAACACTTATGTAACACTTAGGTAACACTTAGGTAACACTTAGGGCACACTTAGGTAACACTTAGGGTACACTTAGGTAACACTTAGGTAACACTTAGGTAACACTTAGGTAACACTTAGGTAACACTTAGGTAACACTTAGGTAACACTTAGGTAACACTTAGGTAAGACTTAGGTAACACTTAGGTAACACTTAGGGTACACTTAGGTAACACTTAGGGTACACTTAGGTAACACTTGGGTAACACTTAGGTAACACTTGGGACACACTTAGGTAACACTTAGGTAACACTTAGGTAACACTTAGGTAACACTTAGGGCACACTTAGGTAACACTTAGGGCACACTTAGGTAACACTTATGTAACACTTAGGTAACATTCATGTAACACTTAGGTAACACTTAGGGCACACTTAGGTAACACTTAGGGCACACTTAGGTAACACTTAGGTAACACTTAGGGCACACTAGGTAACACTTAGGGCACACTTAGGTAACACTTATGTAACACTTAGGTAACATTTATGTAACACTTAGGTAACACTTAGGTAACACTTAGGTAACACTTAGGTAACACTTAGGGCACACTTAGGTAACACTTAGGGCACACTTAGGTAACACTTAGGTAACACTTGAGGCACACTTAGTTAACACTTAGGGCACACTTAGGTAACACTTAGGGCATACTTAGGTAACACTTAGGTAACACTTAGGTAACACTTAGGTAACACTTAGGTAACACTTAGGTAACACTTAGGGTACACTTAGTTAACACTTAGGGCACACTTAGGTAACACTTAGGTAACACTTAGGTAACACTTAGGGCACACTTAGGTAACACTTAGGGCACACTTAGGTAACACTTATGTAACACTTAGGTAACATTTATGTAACACTTAGGTAACACTTAGGTAACACTTAGGTAACACTTAGGTAACACTTAGGGCACACTTAGGTAACACTTAGGGCACACTTAGGTAACACTTAGGGCACACTTAGGTAACACTTAGGTAACATTTAGGTAACACTTAGGTAACACTTAGGTAACACTTAGGGCACACTTAGGGCACACTTAGGTAACACTTAGGTAACACTTAGGTAACACTTAGGTAACACTTGGGTAACACTTAGGTAACACTTAGGTAACACTTATGTAACACTTAGGTAACACTTAGGTAACACTTAGGTAACACTTAGGTAACACTTAGGTAACACTTAGGTAACACTTAGGTAACACTTAGGTAACACTTAGGTAACACTTAGGGCACACTTAGGGCACACTTAGGTAACACTTATGTAACACTTAGGTAACACTTAGGTAACACTTAGGGCACACTTAGGTAACACTTAGGTAACACTTAGGGCACACTTAGTTAACACTTAGGGAACACTTAGGTAACACTTAGGTAACACTTAGGTAACACTTAGGGCACACTTAGGTAACACTTAGGGCACACTTAGGTAACACTTAGGTAACACTTAGGTAACACTTATGTAACACTTAGGTAACACTTAGGTAACACTTAGGTAACACTTAGGTAACACTTAGGTAACACTTAGGTAACACTTAGGTAACACTTAGGTAACACTTAGGTAACACTTAGGGCACACTTAGGGCACACTTAGGTAACACTTATGTAACACTTAGGTAACACTTAGGTAACACTTAGGGCACACTTAGGTAACACTTAGGGCACACTTAGGTAACACTTAGGTAACACTTGAGGCACACTTAGTTAACACTTAGGGCACACTTAGGTAACACTTAGGGCATACTTAGGTAACACTTAGGTAACACTTAGGTAACACTTAGGTAACACTTAGGTAACACTTAGGTAACACTTAGGTAACACTTAGGTAACACTTAGGGCACACTTAGTTAACACTTAGGGAACACTTAGGTAACACTTAGGTAACACTTAGGTAACACTTAGGGCACACTTAGGTAACACTTAGGGCACACTTAGGTAACACTTATGTAACACTTAGGTAACATTTATGTAACACTTAGGTAACACTTAGGGCACACTTAGGTAACACTTAGGGCACACTTAGGCAACACTTAGGGCACACTTAGTTAACACTTAGGGCACACTTAGGTAACACTTAGGGCATACTTAGGTAACACTTAGGTAACACTTAGGTAACACTTAGGTAACACTTAGGTAACACTTAGGTAACACTTAGGGCACACTTAGTTAACACTTAGGGCACACTTAGGTAACACTTAGGTAACACTTAGGTAACACTTAGGTAACACTTAGGGCACACTTAGGTAACACTTAGGGCACACTTAGGTAACACTTATGTAACACTTAGGTAACATTTATGTAACACTTAGGTAACACTTAGGTAACACTTAGGTAACACTTAGGTAACACTTAGGGCACACTTAGGTAACACTTAGGGCACACTTAGGTAACACTTAGGTAACACTTGAGGCACACTTAGTTAACACTTAGGGCACACTTAGGTAACACTTAGGGCATACTTAGGTAACACTTAGGTAACACTTAGGTAACACTTAGGTAACACTTAGGTAACACTTAGGTAACACTTAGGTAACACTTAGGGCACACTTAGTTAACACTTAGGGCACACTTAGGTAACACTTAGGTAACACTTAGGGCACACTTAGGTAACACTTAGGGCACACTTAGGTAACACTTATGTAACACTTAGGGCACACTTAGGTAACACTTAGGGCATACTTAGGTAACACTTAGGTAACACTTAGGGCACACTTATGTAACACTTATGTAACACTTAGGTAACATTTATGTAACACTTAGGTAACACTTAGGGCACACTTAGGTAACACTTAGGGCACACTTAGGTAACACTTAGGGCACACTTAGGTAACACTTAGGGCACACTTAGGTAACACTTAGGGCACACTTAGGTAACACTTAGGTAACACTTGAGGCACACTTAGTTAACACTTAGGGCACACTTAGGTAACACTTAGGTAACACTTGAGGCACACTTAGTTAACACTTAGGGCACACTTAGGTAACACTTAGGGCATACTTAGGTAACACTTAGGTAACACTTAGGTAACACTTAGGTAACACTTAGGTAACACTTAGGTAACACTTAGGGTACACTTAGTTAACACTTAGGGCACACTTAGGTAACACTTAGGTAACACTTAGGTAACACTTAGGGCACACTTAGGTAACACTTAGGGCACACTTAGGTAACACTTATGTAACACTTAGGTAACATTTATGTAACACTTAGGTAACACTTAGGTAACACTTAGGTAACACTTAGGTAACACTTAGGGCACACTTAGGTAACACTTAGGGCACACTTAGGTAACACTTAGGTAACACTTGAGGCACACTTAGTTAACACTTAGGGCACACTTAGGTAACACTTAGGGCATACTTAGGTAACACTTAGGTAACACTTAGGTAACACTTAGGTAACACTTAGGTAACACTTAGGTAACACTTAGGGTACACTTAGTTAACACTTAGGGCACACTTAGGTAACACTTAGGTAACACTTAGGTAACACTTAGGGCACACTTAGGTAACACTTAGGGCACACTTAGGTAACACTTATGTAACACTTAGGTAACATTTATGTAACACTTAGGTAACACTTAGGTAACACTTAGGTAACACTTAGGTAACACTTAGGGCACACTTAGGTAACACTTAGGGCACACTTAGGTAACACTTAGGGCACACTTAGGTAACACTTAGGTAACACTTAGGTAACACTTAGGTAACACTTAGGTAACACTTAGGTAACACTTAGGGCACACTTAGGGCACACTTAGGTAACACTTAGGTAACACTTAGGTAACACTTAGGTAACACTTGGGTAACACTTAGGTAACACTTAGGTAACACTTATGTAACACTTAGGTAACACTTAGGTAACACTTAGGTAACACTTAGGTAACACTTAGGTAACACTTAGGTAACACTTAGGTAACACTTAGGTAACACTTAGGTAACACTTAGGGCACACTTAGGGCACACTTAGGTAACACATATGTAACACTTAGGTAACACTTAGGTAACACTTAGGGCACACTTAGGTAACACTTAGGGCACACTTAGGTAACACTTAGGTAACACTTGAGGCACACTTAGTTAACACTTAGGGCACACTTAGGTAACACTTAGGGCATACTTAGGTAACACTTAGGTAACACTTAGGTAACACTTAGGTAACACTTAGGTAACACTTAGGTAACACTTAGGTAACACTTAGGTAACACTTAGGGCACACTTAGTTAACACTTAGGGAACACTTAGGTAACACTTAGGTAACACTTAGGTAACACTTAGGGCACACTTAGGTAACACTTAGGGCACACTTAGGTAACACTTATGTAACACTTAGGTAACATTTATGTAACACTTAGGTAACACTTAGGGCACACTTAGGTAACACTTAGGGCACACTTAGGCAACACTTAGGGCACACTTAGGTAACACTTAGGGCACACTTAGGTAACACTTAGGGTACACTTAGGTAACACTTAGGTAACACTTAGGGCACACTTAGGTAACACTTAGGTAACACTTAGGGCACACTTAGGTAACACTTAGGGCACACTTAGGTAACACTTATGTAACACTTAGGTAACATTTATGTAACACTTAGGTAACACTTAGGTAACACTTAGGTAACACTTAGGTAACACTTAGGGCACACTTAGGTAACACTTAGGGCACACTTAGGTAACACTTAGGTAACACTTGAGGCACACTTAGTTAACACTTAGGGCACACTTAGGTAACACTTAGGGCATACTTAGGTAACACTTAGGTAACACTTAGGTAACACTTAGGTAACACTTAGGTAACACTTAGGTAACACTTAGGGCACACTTAGTTAACACTTAGGGCACACTTAGGTAACACTTAGGTAACACTTAGGTAACACTTAGGGCACACTTAGGTAACACTTAGGGCACACTTAGGTAACACTTATGTAACACTTAGGTAACATTTATGTAACACTTAGGTAACACTTAGGTAACACTTAGGTAACACTTAGGTAACACTTAGGGCACACTTAGGTAACACTTAGGGCACACTTAGGTAACACTTAGGTAACACTTGAGGCACACTTAGTTAACACTTAGGGCACACTTAGGTAACACTTAGGGCATACTTAGGTAACACTTAGGTAACACTTAGGTAACACTTAGGTAACACTTAGGTAACACTTAGCTAACACTTAGGTAACACTTAGGGCACACTTAGTTAACACTTAGGGCACACTTAGGTAACACTTAGGTAACACTTAGGGCACACTTAGGTAACACTTAGGGCACACTTAGGTAACACTTATGTAACACTTAGGGCACACTTAGGTAACACTTAGGGCATACTTAGGTAACACTTAGGTAACACTTAGGGCACACTTATGTAACACTTATGTAACACTTAGGTAACATTTATGTAACACTTAGGTAACACTTAGGGCACACTTAGGTAACACTTAGGGCACACTTAGGTAACACTTAGGGCACACTTAGGTAACACTTAGGGCACACTTAGGTAACACTTAGGGCACACTTAGGTAACACTTAGGTAACACTTGAGGCACAATTAGTTAACACTTAGGGCACACTTAGGTAACACTTAGGGCATACTTAGGTAACACTTAGGTAACACTTAGGTAACACTTAGGTAACACTTAGGTAACACTTAGGGCACACTTAGGTAACACTTAGGTAACACTTGAGGCACACTTAGTTAACACTTAGGGCACACTTAGGTAACACTTAGGGCATACTTAGGTAACACTTAGGTAACACTTAGGTAACACTTAGGTAACACTTAGGTAACACTTAGGTAACACTTAGGTAACACTTAGGTAACACTTAGGGTACACTTAGTTAACACTTAGGGCACACTTAGGTAACACTTAGGTAACACTTAGGGTACACTTAGTTAACACTTAGGGCACACTTAGGTAACACTTAGTTAACACTTAGGGTACACTTAGGTAACACTTAGGTAACACTTAGGTAACACTTAGGTAACACTTAGGTAACACTTAGGTAAGACTTAGGTAACACTTAGGTAACACTTAGGGTACACTTAGGTAACACTTAGGGTACACTTAGGTAACACTTAGGTAACACTTAGGTAACACTTAGGACACACTTAGGTAACACTTAGGTAACACTTAGGTAACACTTAGGGCACACTTAGGTAACACTTAGGGCACACTTAGGTAACACTTATGTAACACTTAGGTAACATTTATGTAACACTTAGGTAACACTTAGGTAACACTTAGGTAACACTTAGGTAACACTTAGGGCACACTTAGGTAACACTTAGGGCACACTTAGGTAACACTTAGGGCACACTTAGGTAACACTTAGGTAACACTTAGGTAACACTTAGGTAACACTTAGGTAACACTTAGGGCACACTTAGGGCACACTTAGGTAACACTTAGGTAACACTTAGGTAACACTTAGGTAACACTTGGGTAACACTTAGGTAACACTTAGGTAACACTTATGTAACACTTAGGTAACACTTAGGTAACACTTAGGTAACACTTAGGTAACACTTAGGTAACACTTAGGTAACACTTAGGTAACACTTAGGTAACACTTAGGTAACACTTAGGGCACACTTAGGGCACACTTAGGTAACACTTATGTAACACTTAGGTAACACTTAGGTAACACTTAGGGCACACTTAGGTAACACTTAGGGCACACTTAGGTAACACTTAGGTAACACTTGAGGCACACTTAGTTAACACTTAGGGCACACTTAGGTAACACTTAGGGCATACTTAGGTAACACTTAGGTAACACTTAGGTAACACTTAGGTAACACTTAGGTAACACTTAGGTAACACTTAGGTAACACTTAGGTAACACTTAGGGCACACTTAGTTAACACTTAGGGAACACTTAGGTAACACTTAGGTAACACTTAGGTAACACTTAGGGCACACTTAGGTAACACTTAGGGCACACTTAGGTAACACTTATGTAACACTTAGGTAACATTTATGTAACACTTAGGTAACACTTAGGGCACACTTAGGTAACACTTAGGGCACACTTAGGCAACACTTAGGGCACACTTAGTTAACACTTAGGGCATACTTAGGTAACACTTAGGGCATACTTAGGTAACACTTAGGTAACACTTAGGTAACACTTAGGTAACACTTAGGTAACACTTAGGTAACACTTAGGGCACACTTAGTTAACACTTAGGGCACACTTAGGTAACACTTAGGTAACACTTAGGTAACACTTAGGGCACACTTAGGTAACACTTAGGGCACACTTAGGTAACACTTATGTAACACTTAGGTAACATTTATGTAACACTTAGGTAACACTTAGGTAACACTTAGGTAACACTTAGGTAACACTTAGGGCACACTTAGGTAACACTTAGGGCACACTTAGGTAACACTTAGGTAACACTTGAGGCACACTTAGTTAACACTTAGGGCACACTTAGGTAACACTTAGGGCATACTTAGGTAACACTTAGGTAACACTTAGGTAACACTTAGGTAACACTTAGGTAACACTTAGGTAACACTTAGGTAACACTTAGGGCACACTTAGTTAACACTTAGGGCACACTTAGGTAACACTTAGGTAACACTTAGGGCACACTTAGGTAACACTTAGGGCACACTTAGGTAACACTTATGTAACACTTAGGGCACACTTAGGTAACACTTAGGGCACACTTAGGTAACACTTAGGTAACACTTAGGGCACACTTATGTAACACTTATGTAACACTTAGGTAACATTTATGTAACACTTAGGTAACACTTAGGGCACACTTAGGTAACACTTAGGGCACACTTAGGTAACACTTAGGGCACACTTAGGTAACACTTAGGGCACACTTAGGTAACACTTAGGGCACACTTAGGTAACACTTAGGTAACACTTGAGGCACACTTAGTTAACACTTAGGGCACACTTAGGTAACACTTAGGTAACACTTGAGGCACACTTAGTTAACACTTAGGGCACACTTAGGTAACACTTAGGGCATACTTAGGTAACACTTAGGTAACACTTAGGTAACACTTAGGTAACACTTAGGTAACACTTAGGTAACACTTAGGGTACACTTAGTTAACACTTAGGGCACACTTAGGTAACACTTAGGTAACACTTAGGTAACACTTAGGGCACACTTAGGTAACACTTAGGGCACACTTAGGTAACACTTATGTAACACTTAGGTAACATTTATGTAACACTTAGGTAACACTTAGGTAACACTTAGGTAACACTTAGGTAACACTTAGGGCACACTTAGGTAACACTTAGGGCACACTTAGGTAACACTTAGGTAACACTTGAGGCACACTTAGTTAACACTTAGGGCACACTTAGGTAACACTTAGGGCATACTTAGGTAACACTTAGGTAACACTTAGGTAACACTTAGGTAACACTTAGGTAACACTTAGGTAACACTTAGGGTACACTTAGTTAACACTTAGGGCACACTTAGGTAACACTTAGGTAACACTTAGGTAACACTTAGGGCACACTTAGGTAACACTTAGGGCACACTTAGGTAACACTTATGTAACACTTAGGTAACATTTATGTAACACTTAGGTAACACTTAGGTAACACTTAGGTAACACTTAGGTAACACTTAGGGCACACTTAGGTAACACTTAGGGCACACTTAGGTAACACTTAGGGCACACTTAGGTAACACTTAGGTAACACTTAGGTAACACTTAGGTAACACTTAGGTAACACTTAGGGCACACTTAGGGCACACTTAGGTAACACTTAGGTAACACTTAGGTAACACTTAGGTAACACTTGGGTAACACTTAGGTAACACTTAGGTAACACTTATGTAACACTTAGGTAACACTTAGGTAACACTTAGGTAACACTTAGGTAACACTTAGGTAACACTTAGGTAACACTTAGGTAACACTTAGGTAACACTTAGGTAACACTTAGGGCACACTTAGGGCACACTTAGGTAACACATATGTAACACTTAGGTAACACTTAGGTAACACTTAGGGCACACTTAGGTAACACTTAGGGCACACTTAGGTAACACTTAGGTAACACTTGAGGCACACTTAGGTAACACTTAGGGCACACTTAGGTAACACTTAGGGCACACTTAGGTAACACTTAGGTAACACTTAGGTAACACTTAGGTAACACTTAGGTAACACTTAGGTAACACTTAGGTAACACTTAGGTAACACTTAGGGCACACTTAGGTAACACTTAGGGAACACTTAGGTAACACTTAGGTAACACTTAGGTAACACTTAGGGCACACTTAGGTAACACTTAGGGCACACTTAGGTAACACTTATGTAACACTTAGGTAACATTTATGTAACACTTAGGTAACACTTAGGGCACACTTAGGTAACACTTAGGGCACACTTAGGCAACACTTAGGGCACACTTAGGTAACACTTAGGGCACACTTAGGTAACACTTAGGGTACACTTAGGTAACACTTAGGTAACACTTAGGGCACACTTAGGTAACACTTAGGTAACACTTAGGGCACACTTAGGTAACACTTAGGGCACACTTAGGTAACACTTATGTAACACTTAGGTAACATTTATGTAACACTTAGGTAACACTTAGGTAACACTTAGGTAACACTTAGGTAACACTTAGGGCACACTTAGGTAACACTTAGGGCACACTTAGGTAACACTTAGGTAACACTTGAGGCACACTTAGTTAACACTTAGGGCACACTTAGGTAACACTTAGGGCACACTTAGGTAACACTTAGGTAACACTTAGGTAACACTTAGGTAACACTTAGGTAACACTTAGGTAACACTTAGGGCACACTTAGTTAACACTTAGGGCACACTTAGGTAACACTTAGGTAACACTTAGGTAACACTTAGGGCACACTTAGGTAACACTTAGGGCACACTTAGGTAACACTTATGTAACACTTAGGTAACATTTATGTAACACTTAGGTAACACTTAGGTAACACTTAGGTAACACTTAGGTAACACTTAGGGCACACTTAGGTAACACTTAGGGCACACTTAGGTAACACTTAGGTAACACTTGAGGCACACTTAGTTAACACTTAGGGCACACTTAGGTAACACTTAGGGCATACTTAGGTAACACTTAGGTAACACTTAGGTAACACTTAGGTAACACTTAGGTAACACTTAGGTAACACTTAGGTAACACTTAGGTAACACTTAGGGCACACTTAGTTAACACTTAGGGCACACTTAGGTAACACTTAGGTAACACTTAGGGCACACTTAGGTAACACTTAGGGCACACTTAGGTAACACTTATGTAACACTTAGGGCACACTTAGGTAACACTTAGGGCATACTTAGGTAACACTTAGGTAACACTTAGGGCACACTTATGTAACACTTATGTAACACTTAGGTAACATTTATGTAACACTTAGGTAACACTTAGGGCACACTTAGGTAACACTTAGGGCACACTTAGGTAACACTTAGGGCACACTTAGGTAACACTTAGGGCACACTTAGGTAACACTTAGGGCACACTTAGGTAACACTTAGGTAACACTTGAGGCACAATTAGTTAACACTTAGGGCACACTTAGGTAACACTTAGGGCATACTTAGGTAACACTTAGGTAACACTTAGGTAACACTTAGGTAACACTTAGGTAACACTTAGGGCACACTTAGGTAACACTTAGGTAACACTTGAGGCACACTTAGTTAACACTTAGGGCACACTTAGGTAACACTTAGGGCATACTTAGGTAACACTTAGGTAACACTTAGGTAACACTTAGGTAACACTTAGGTAACACTTAGGTAACACTTAGGTAACACTTAGGTAACACTTAGGTAACACTTAGGGTACACTTAGTTAACACTTAGGGCACACTTAGGTAACACTTAGGTAACACTTAGGGTACACTTAGTTAACACTTAGGGCACACTTAGGTAACACTTAGTTAACACTTAGGGTACACTTAGGTAACACTTAGGTAACACTTAGGTAACACTTAGGTAACACTTAGGTAACACTTAGGTAACACTTAGGTAAGACTTAGGTAACACTTAGGTAACACTTAGGGTACACTTAGGTAACACTTAGGGTACACTTAGGTAACACTTAGGTAACACTTAGGTAACACTTAGGACACACTTAGGTAACACTTAGGTAACACTTAGGTAACACTTAGGTAACACTTAGGGCACACTTAGGTAACACTTAGGGCACACTTAGGTAACACTTATGTAACACTTAGGTAACATTCATGTAACACTTAGGTAACACTTAGGGCACACTTAGGTAACACTTAGGGCACACTTAGGTAACACTTAGGGCATACTTAGGTAACACTTAGGTAACACTTAGGTAACACTTAGGTAACACTTAGGTAACACTTAGGTAACACTTAGGTAACACTTAGGGCACACTTAGTTAACACTTAGGGCACACTTAGGTAACACTTAGGTAACACTTAGGTAACACTTAGGGCACACTTAGGTAACACTTAGGGCACACTTAGGTAACACTTATGTAACACTTAGGTAACATTTATGTAACACTTAGGTAACACTTAGGTAACACTTAGGTAACACTTAGGTAACACTTAGGGCACACTTAGGTAACACTTAGGGCACACTTAGGTAACACTTAGGTAACACTTGAGGCACACTTAGTTAACACTTAGGGCACACTTAGGTAACACTTAGGGCATACTTAGGTAACACTTAGGTAACACTTAGGTAACACTTAGGTAACACTTAGGTAACACTTAGGTAACACTTAGGTAACACTTAGGGCACACTTAGTTAACACTTAGGGCACACTTAGGTAACACTTAGGTAACACTTAGGGCACACTTAGGTAACACTTAGGGCACACTTAGGTAACACTTATGTAACACTTAGGGCACACTTAGGTAACACTTAGGGCATACTTAGGTAACACTTAGGTAACACTTAGGGCACACTTATGTAACACTTATGTAACACTTAGGTAACATTTATGTAACACTTAGGTAACACTTAGGGCACACTTAGGTAACACTTAGGGCACACTTAGGTAACACTTAGGGCACACTTAGGTAACACTTAGGGCACACTTAGGTAACACTTAGGGCACACTTAGGTAACACTTAGGTAACACTTGAGGCACAATTAGTTAACACTTAGGGCACACTTAGGTAACACTTAGGGCATACTTAGGTAACACTTAGGTAACACTTAGGTAACACTTAGGTAACACTTAGGTAACACTTAGGGCACACTTAGGTAACACTTAGGTAACACTTGAGGCACACTTAGTTAACACTTAGGGCACACTTAGGTAACACTTAGGGCATACTTAGGTAACACTTAGGTAACACTTAGGTAACACTTAGGTAACACTTAGGTAACACTTAGGTAACACTTAGGTAACACTTAGGTAACACTTAGGGTACACTTAGTTAACACTTAGGGCACACTTAGGTAACACTTAGGTAACACTTAGGGTACACTTAGTTAACACTTAGGGCACACTTAGGTAACACTTAGTTAACACTTAGGGTACACTTAGGTAACACTTAGGTAACACTTAGGTAACACTTAGGTAACACTTAGGTAACACTTAGGTAAGACTTAGGTAACACTTAGGTAACACTTAGGGTACACTTAGGTAACACTTAGGGTACACTTAGGTAACACTTAGGTAACACTTAGGTAACACTTAGGACACACTTAGGTAACACTTAGGTAACACTTAGGTAACACTTAGGTAACACTTAGGGCACACTTAGGTAACACTTAGGGCACACTTAGGTAACACTTATGTAACACTTAGGTAACATTCATGTAACACTTAGGTAACACTTAGGTAACACTTAGGTAACACTTAGGTAACACTTAGGGCACACTTAGGTAACACTTAGGTAACACTTGAGGCACACTTAGTTAACACTTAGGGCACACTTAGGTAACACTTAGGGCATACTTAGGTAACACTTAGGTAACACTTAGGTAACACTTAGGTAACACTTAGGTAACACTTAGGTAACACTTAGGTAACACTTAGGTAACACTTAGGGTACACTTAGTTAACACTTAGGGCACACTTAGGTAACACTTAGGTAACACTTAGGGTACACTTAGTTAACACTTAGGGCACACTTAGGTAACACTTAGTTAACACTTAGGGTACACTTAGGTAACACTTAGGTAACACTTAGGTAACACTTAGGTAACACTTAGGTAACACTTAGGTAAGACTTAGGTAACACTTAGGTAACACTTAGGGTACACTTAGGTAACACTTAGGGTACACTTAGGTAACACTTAGGTAACACTTAGGTAACACTTAGGACACACTTAGGTAACACTTAGGTAACACTTAGGTAACACTTAGGTAACACTTAGGGCACACTTAGGTAACACTTAGGGCACACTTAGGTAACACTTATGTAACACTTAGGTAACATTCATGTAACACTTAGGTAACACTTAGGGCACACTTAGGTAACACTTAGGGCACACTTAGGTAACACTTAGGGCATACTTAGGTAACACTTAGGTAACACTTAGGTAACACTTAGGTAACACTTGAGGCACACTTAGTTAACACTTAGGGCACACTTAGGTAACACTTAGGGCATACTTAGGTAACACTTAGGTAACACTTAGGTAACACTTAGGTAACACTTAGGTAACACTTAGGTAACACTTAGGGCACACTTAGTTAACACTTAGGGCACACTTAGGTAACACTTAGGTAACACTTAGGTAACACTTAGGGCACACTTAGGTAACACTTAGGGCACACTTAGGTAACACTTATGTAACACTTAGGTAACATTTATGTAACACTTAGGTAACACTTAGGTAACACTTAGGTAACACTTAGGTAACACTTAGGGCACACTTAGGTAACACTTAGGGCACACTTAGGTAACACTTAGGTAACACTTGAGGCACACTTAGTTAACACTTAGGGCACACTTAGGTAACACTTAGGGCATACTTAGGTAACACTTAGGTAACACTTAGGTAACACTTAGGTAACACTTAGGTAACACTTAGGTAACACTTAGGTAACACTTAGGGCACACTTAGTTAACACTTAGGGCACACTTAGGTAACACTTAGGTAACACTTAGGGCACACTTAGGTAACACTTAGGGCACACTTAGGTAACACTTAGGGTACACTTAGGTAACACTTAGGTAACACTTAGGGCACACTTAGGTAACACTTAGGGCACACTTAGGTAACACTTATGTAACACTTAGGTAACATTTATGTAACACTTAGGTAACACTTAGGTAACACTTAGGTAACACTTAGGTAACACTTAGGGCACACTTAGGTAACACTTAGGGCACACTTAGGTAACACTTAGGTAACACTTGAGGCACACTTAGTTAACACTTAGGGTACACTTAGTTAACACTTAGGGCACACTTAGGTAACACTTAGGTAACACTTAGGGCACACTTAGGTAACACTTAGGGCACACTTAGGTAACACTTAGGTAACACTTAGGTAACATTTATGTAACACTTAGGTAACACTTAGGTAACACTTAGGTAACACTTAGGTAACACTTAGGGCACACTTAGGTAACACTTAGGGCATACTTAGGTAACACTTAGGGCACACTTAGGTAACACTTAGGGCACACTTAGGTAACACTTAGGGCACACTTAGGTAACACTTAGGGCACACTTAGGTAACACTTAGGTAACACTTGAGGCACACTTAGTTAACACTTAGGGTACACTTAGTTAACACTTAGGGCACACTTAGGTAACACTTAGGTAACACTTAGGGCACACTTAGGTAACACTTAGGGCACACTTAGGTAACACTTATGTAACACTTAGGTAACATTTATGTAACACTTAGGTAACACTTAGGTAACACTTAGGTAAGACTTAGGTAACACTTAGGTAACACTTAGGGTACACTTAGGTAACACTTAGGGTACACTTAGGTAACACTTAGGTAACACTTAGGGCACACTTAGGTAACACTTAGGGCACACTTAGGTAACACTTATGTAACACTTAGGTAACATTCATGTAACACTTAGGTAACACTTAGGGCACACTTAGGTAACACTTAGGGCACACTTAGGTAACACTTAGGTAACACTTAGGGCACACTTAGGCAACACTTAGGGCACACTTAGGTAACACTTAGGGCACACTTAGGTAACACTTAGGTAACACTTAGGGCACACTTAGGTAACACTTAGGTAACACTTAGGTAACACTTAGGGCACACTTAGGTAACACTTAGGGCACACTTAGGTAACACTTAGGTAACACTTGAGGCACACTTAGTTAACACTTAGGGCACACTTAGGTAACACTTAGGGCATACTTAGGTAACACTTAGGGCACACTTAGGTAACATTTATGTAACACTTAGGTAACACTTGGGTAACACTTAGGTAACACTTAGGTAACACTTAGGGCACACTTAGGTAACACTTAGGGCACACTTAGGTAACACTTAGGTAACACTTAGGTAACACTTAGGTAACACTTAGGGCACACTTAGGTAACACTTAGGGCACACTTAGGTAACACTTATGTAACACTTAGGTAACATTCATGTAACACTTAGGTAACACTTAGGGCACACTTAGGTAACACTTAGGGCACACTTAGGTAACACTTAGGTAACACTTAGGGCACACTAGGTAACACTTAGGGTACACTTAGGTAACACTTAGGTAACACTTAGGGCACACTTAGGTAACACTTAGGGCACACTTAGGTAACACTTATGTAACACTTAGGTAACATTTATGTAACACTTAGGTAACACTTAGGTAACACTTAGGTAACACTTATGTAACACTTAGGGCACACTTAGGTAACACTTAGGGCACACTTAGGTAACACTTAGGTAACACTTGAGGCACACTTAGTTAACACTTAGGGCACACTTAGGTAACACTTAGGGCATACTTAGGTAACACTTAGGTAACACTTAGGTAACACTTAGGTAACACTTAGGTAACACTTAGGTAACACTTAGGGTACACTTAGTTAACACTTAGGGCACACTTAGGTAACACTTAGGTAACACTTAGGTAACACTTAGGGCACACTTAGGTAACACTTAGGGCACACTTAGGTAACACTTATGTAACACTTAGGTAACATTTATGTAACACTTAGGTAACACTTAGGTAATACTTAGGTAACACTTAGGTAACACTTAGGGTACACTTAGGTAACACTTAGGGCACACTTAGGTAACACTTAGGGCACACTTAGGTAACACTTAGGTAACACTTAGGTAACACTTAGGTAACACTTAGGTAACACTTAGGGCACACTTAGGGCACACTTAGGTAACACTTAGGTAACACTTAGGTAACACTTGGGTAACACTTAGGTAACACTTAGGTAACACTTATGTAACACTTAGGTAACACTTAGGTAACACTTAGGTAACACTTATGTAACACTTAGGTAACACTTAGGTAACACTTAGGGCACACTTAGGTAACACTTAGGGCACACTTAGGTAACACTTAGGTAACACTTAGGTAACACTTAGGTAACACTTAGGGCACACTTAGGGCACACTTAGGTAACACTTATGTAACACTTAGGTAACACTTAGGTAACACTTAGGGCACACTTAGGTAACACTTAGGGCACACTTAGGTAACACTTAGGTAACACTTGAGGCACACTTAGTTAACACTTAGGGCACACTTAGGTAACACTTAGGGCATACTTAGGTAACACTTAGGTAACACTTAGGTAACACTTAGGTAACACTTAGGTAACACTTAGGTAACACTTAGGTAACACTTAGGGCACACTTAGTTAACACTTAGGGAACACTTAGGTAACACTTAGGTAACACTTAGGTAACACTTAGGTAACACTTAGGGCACACTTAGGTAACACTTAGGGCACACTTAGGTAACACTTATGTAACACTTAGGTAACATTTATGTAACACTTAGGTAACACTTAGGGCACACTTAGGTAACACTTAGGGCACACTTAGGCAACACTTAGGGCACACTTAGGTAACACTTAGGGCACACTTAGGTAACACTTAGGGTACACTTAGGTAACACTTAGGTAACACTTAGGGCACACTTAGGTAACACTTAGGTAACACTTAGGGCACACTTAGGTAACACTTAGGGCATACTTAGGTAACACTTATGTAACACTTAGGTAACATTTATGTAACACTTAGGTAACACTTAGGTAACACTTAGGTAACACTTAGGTAACACTTAGGGCACACTTAGGTAACACTTAGGGCACACTTAGGTAACACTTAGGTAACACTTGAGGCACACTTAGTTAACACTTAGGGCACACTTAGGTTACACTTAGGGCATACTTAGGTAACACTTAGGTAACACTTAGGTAACACTTAGGTAACACTTAGGTAACACTTAGGTAACACTTAGGTAACACTTAGGGCACACTTAGTTAACACTTAGGGCACACTTAGGTAACACTTAGGTAACACTTAGGTAACACTTAGGGCACACTTAGGTAACACTTAGGGCACACTTAGGGCACACTTAGGTAACACTTAGGGCACACTTAGGTAACACTTAGGTAACACTTGGGTAACACTTAGGTAACACTTAGGTAACACTTATGTAACACTTAGGTAACACTTAGGTAACACTTAGGTAACACTTAGGTAACACTTAGGTAACACTTAGGGCACACTTAGTTAACACTTAGGGAACACTTAGGTAACACTTAGGTAACACTTAGGTAACACTTAGGGCACACTTAGGTAACACTTAGGGCACACTTAGGTAACACTTATGTAACACTTAGGTAACATTTATGTAACACTTAGGTAACACTTAGGGCACACTTAGGTAACACTTAGGGCACACTTAGGCAACACTTAGGGCACACTTAGGTAACACTTAGGGCACACTTAGGTAACACTTAGGGTACACTTAGGTAACACTTAGGTAACACTTAGGGCACACTTAGGTAACACTTAGGGCACACTTAGGTAACACTTATGTAACACTTAGGTAACATTTATGTAACACTTAGGTAACACTTAGGTAACACTTAGGGTACACTTAGGTAACACTTAGGTAACACTTAGGTAACACTTAGGTAACACTTAGGTAACACTTAGGTAACACTTAGGTAACACTTAGGTAAGACTTAGGTAACACTTAGGTAACACTTAGGGTACACTTAGGTAACACTTAGGGTACACTTAGGTAACACTTGGGTAACACTTAGGTAACACTTGGGACACACTTAGGTAACACTTAGGTAACACTTAGGTAACACTTAGGTAACACTTAGGGCACACTTAGGTAACACTTAGGGCACACTTAGGTAACACTTATGTAACACTTAGGTAACATTCATGTAACACTTAGGTAACACTTAGGGCACACTTAGGTAACACTTAGGGCACACTTAGGTAACACTTAGGTAACACTTAGGGCACACTAGGTAACACTTAGGGTACACTTAGGTAACACTTAGGTAACACTTAGGGCACACTTAGGTAACACTTAGGGCACACTTAGGTAACACTTATGTAACACTTAGGTAACATTTATGTAACACTTAGGTAACACTTAGGTAACACTTAGGTAACACTTAGGTAACACTTAGGGCACACTTAGGTAACACTTAGGGCACACTTAGGTAACACTTAGGTAACACTTGAGGCACACTTAGTTAACACTTAGGGCACACTTAGGTAACACTTAGGGCATACTTAGGTAACACTTAGGTAACACTTAGGTAACACTTAGGTAACACTTAGGTAACACTTAGGTAACACTTAGGGTACACTTAGTTAACACTTAGGGCACACTTAGGTAACACTTAGGTAACACTTAGGTAACACTTAGGTAACACTTAGGTAACACTTAGGGTACACTTAGGGCACACTTAGGTAACACTTAGGGCACACTTAGGTAACACTTATGTAACACTTAGGTAACATTCATGTAACACTTAGGTAACACTTAGGGCACACTTAGGTAACACTTAGGGCACACTTAGGTAACACTTAGGTAACACTTAGGGCACACTTAGGGCACACTTAGGCAACACTTAGGGCACACTTAGGTAACACTTAGGGCACACTTAGGTAACACTTAGGGTACACTTAGGTAACACTTAGGTAACACTTAGGGCACACTTAGGTAACACTTAGGGCACACTTAGGTAACATTTATGTAACACTTAGGTAACATTTATGTAACACTTAGGTAACACTTAGGTAACACTTAGGGTACACTTAGGTAACACTTAGGTAACACTTAGGTAACACTTAGGTAACACTTAGGTAACACTTAGGTAACACTTAGGTAACACTTAGGTAAGACTTAGGTAACACTTAGGTAACACTTAGGGTACACTTAGGTAACACTTAGGGTACACTTAGGTAACACTTGGGTAACACTTAGGTAACACTTGGGACACACTTAGGTAACACTTAGGTAACACTTAGGTAACACTTAGGTAACACTTAGGGCAC
The DNA here is from genome assembly GCA_916048095.2 of Sacculina carcini. NCBI lineage: Eukaryota > Metazoa > Arthropoda > Thecostraca > Sacculinidae > Sacculina > Sacculina carcini. Next base: position 135,991 of record OU696586.1, read on the forward strand.
ACTTAGGTAACACTTAGGGCACACTTAGGTAACACTTATGTAACACTTAGGTAACATTCATGTAACACTTAGGTAACACTTAGGGCACACTTAGGTAACACTTAGGGCACACTTAGGTAACACTTAGGTAACACTTAGGGCACACTAGGTAACACTTAGGGCACACTTAGGTAACACTTATGTAACACTTAGGTAACATTTATGTAACACTTAGGTAACACTTAGGTAACACTTAGGTAACACTTAGGTAACACTTAGGGCACACTTAGGTAACACTTAGGGCACACTTAGGTAACACTTAGGTAACACTTGAGGCACACTTAGTTAACACTTAGGGCACACTTAGGTAACACTTAGGGCATACTTAGGTAACACTTAGGTAACACTTAGGTAACACTTAGGTAACACTTAGGTAACACTTAGGTAACACTTAGGGTACACTTAGTTAACACTTAGGGCACACTTAGGTAACACTTAGGTAACACTTAGGTAACACTTAGGGCACACTTAGGTAACACTTAGGGCACACTTAGGTAACACTTAGGGCACACTTAGGTAACACTTAGGGCACACTTAGGTAACACTTAGGTAACACTTAGGGCACACTAGGTAACACTTAGGGTACACTTAGGTAACACTTAGGTAACACTTAGGGCACACTTAGGTAACACTTAGGGCACACTTAGGTAACACTTATGTAACACTTAGGTAACATTTATGTAACACTTAGGTAACACTTAGGTAACACTTAGGTAACACTTAGGTAACACTTAGGGCACACTTAGGTAACACTTAGGGCACACTTAGGTAACACTTAGGTAACACTTGAGGCACACTTAGTTAACACTTAGGGCACACTTAGGTAACACTTAGGGCATACTTAGGTAACACTTAGGTAACACTTAGGTAACACTTAGGTAACACTTAGGTAACACTTAGGTAACACTTAGGGTACACTTAGTTAACACTTAGGGCACACTTAGGTAACACTTAGGTAACACTTAGGTAACACTTAGGTAACACTTAGGTAACACTTAGGGTACACTTAGGGCACACTTAGGTAACACTTAGGGCACACTTAGGTAACACTTATGTAACACTTAGGTAACATTCATGTAACACTTAGGTAACACTTAGGGCACACTTAGGTAACACTTAGGGCACACTTAGGTAACACTTAGGTAACACTTAGGGCACACTTAGGGCACACTTAGGCAACACTTAGGGCACACTTAGGTAACACTTAGGGCACACTTAGGTAACACTTAGGGTACACTTAGGTAACACTTAGGTAACACTTAGGGCACACTTAGGTAACACTTAGGGCACACTTAGGTAACACTTATGTAACACTTAGGTAACATTTATGTAACACTTAGGTAACACTTAGGTAACACTTAGGGTACACTTAGGTAACACTTAGGTAACACTTAGGTAACACTTAGGTAACACTTAGGTAACACTTAGGTAACACTTAGGTAACACTTAGGTAAGACTTAGGTAACACTTAGGTAACACTTAGGGTACACTTAGGTAACACTTAGGGTACACTTAGGTAACACTTGGGTAACACTTAGGTAACACTTGGGACACACTTAGGTAACACTTAGGTAACACTTAGGTAACACTTAGGTAACACTTAGGGCACACTTAGGTAACACTTAGGGCACACTTAGGTAACACTTATGTAACACTTAGGTAACATTCATGTAACACTTAGGTAACACTTAGGGCACACTTAGGTAACACTTAGGGCACACTTAGGTAACACTTAGGTAACACTTAGGGCACACTAGGTAACACTTAGGGCACACTTAGGTAACACTTATGTAACACTTAGGTAACATTTATGTAACACTTAGGTAACACTTAGGTAACACTTAGGTAACACTTAGGTAACACTTAGGGCACACTTAGGTAACACTTAGGGCACACTTAGGTAACACTTAGGTAACACTTGAGGCACACTTAGTTAACACTTAGGGCACACTTAGGTAACACTTAGGGCATACTTAGGTAACACTTAGGTAACACTTAGGTAACACTTAGGTAACACTTAGGTAACACTTAGGTAACACTTAGGGTACACTTAGTTAACACTTAGGGCACACTTAGGTAACACTTAGGTAACACTTAGGTAACACTTAGGGCACACTTAGGTAACACTTAGGGCACACTTAGGTAACACTTATGTAACACTTAGGTAACATTTATGTAACACTTAGGTAACACTTAGGTAACACTTAGGTAACACTTAGGTAACACTTAGGGCACACTTAGGTAACACTTAGGGCACACTTAGGTAACACTTAGGGCACACTTAGGTAACACTTAGGTAACATTTAGGTAACACTTAGGTAACACTTAGGTAACACTTAGGGCACACTTAGGGCACACTTAGGTAACACTTAGGTAACACTTAGGTAACACTTAGGTAACACTTGGGTAACACTTAGGTAACACTTAGGTAACACTTATGTAACACTTAGGTAACACTTAGGTAACACTTAGGTAACACTTAGGTAACACTTAGGTAACACTTAGGTAACACTTAGGTAACACTTAGGTAACACTTAGGTAACACTTAGGGCACACTTAGGGCACACTTAGGTAACACTTATGTAACACTTAGGTAACACTTAGGTAACACTTAGGGCACACTTAGGTAACACTTAGGGCACACTTAGGTAACACTTAGGTAACACTTGAGGCACACTTAGTTAACACTTAGGGCACACTTAGGTAACACTTAGGGCATACTTAGGTAACACTTAGGTAACACTTAGGTAACACTTAGGTAACACTTAGGTAACACTTAGGTAACACTTAGGTAACACTTAGGTAACACTTAGGTAACACTTAGGGCACACTTAGGTAACACTTAGGGCACACTTAGGTAACACTTATGTAACACTTAGGTAACATTCATGTAACACTTAGGTAACACTTAGGTAACACTTAGGTAACACTTAGGTAACACTTAGGGCACACTTAGGTAACACTTAGGTAACACTTGAGGCACACTTAGTTAACACTTAGGGCACACTTAGGTAACACTTAGGGCATACTTAGGTAACACTTAGGTAACACTTAGGTAACACTTAGGTAACACTTAGGTAACACTTAGGTAACACTTAGGTAACACTTAGGTAACACTTAGGGTACACTTAGTTAACACTTAGGGCACACTTAGGTAACACTTAGGTAACACTTAGGGTACACTTAGTTAACACTTAGGGCACACTTAGGTAACACTTAGTTAACACTTAGGGTACACTTAGGTAACACTTAGGTAACACTTAGGTAACACTTAGGTAACACTTAGGTAACACTTAGGTAAGACTTAGGTAACACTTAGGTAACACTTAGGGTACACTTAGGTAACACTTAGGGTACACTTAGGTAACACTTAGGTAACACTTAGGTAACACTTAGGACACACTTAGGTAACACTTAGGTAACACTTAGGTAACACTTAGGTAACACTTAGGGCACACTTAGGTAACACTTAGGGCACACTTAGGTAACACTTATGTAACACTTAGGTAACATTCATGTAACACTTAGGTAACACTTAGGGCACACTTAGGTAACACTTAGGGCACACTTAGGTAACACTTAGGGCACACTTAGGTAACACTTAGGTAACACTTAGGTAACACTTAGGTAACACTTGAGGCACACTTAGTTAACACTTAGGGCACACTTAGGTAACACTTAGGGCATACTTAGGTAACACTTAGGTAACACTTAGGTAACACTTAGGTAACACTTAGGTAACACTTAGGTAACACTTAGGGCACACTTAGTTAACACTTAGGGCACACTTAGGTAACACTTAGGTAACACTTAGGTAACACTTAGGGCACACTTAGGTAACACTTAGGGCACACTTAGGTAACACTTATGTAACACTTAGGTAACATTTATGTAACACTTAGGTAACACTTAGGTAACACTTAGGTAACACTTAGGTAACACTTAGGGCACACTTAGGTAACACTTAGGGCACACTTAGGTAACACTTAGGTAACACTTGAGGCACACTTAGTTAACACTTAGGGCACACTTAGGTAACACTTAGGGCATACTTAGGTAACACTTAGGTAACACTTAGGTAACACTTAGGTAACACTTAGGTAACACTTAGGTAACACTTAGGTAACACTTAGGGCACACTTAGTTAACACTTAGGGCACACTTAGGTAACACTTAGGTAACACTTAGGGCACACTTAGGTAACACTTAGGGCACACTTAGGTAACACTTAGGGTACACTTAGGTAACACTTAGGTAACACTTAGGGCACACTTAGGTAACACTTAGGGCACACTTAGGTAACACTTATGTAACACTTAGGTAACATTTATGTAACACTTAGGTAACACTTAGGTAACACTTAGGTAACACTTAGGTAACACTTAGGGCACACTTAGGTAACACTTAGGGCACACTTAGGTAACACTTAGGTAACACTTGAGGCACACTTAGTTAACACTTAGGGTACACTTAGTTAACACTTAGGGCACACTTAGGTAACACTTAGGTAACACTTAGGGCACACTTAGGTAACACTTAGGGCACACTTAGGTAACACTTATGTAACACTTAGGTAACATTTATGTAACACTTAGGTAACACTTAGGTAACACTTAGGTAACACTTAGGTAACACTTAGGGCACACTTAGGTAACACTTAGGGCATACTTAGGTAACACTTAGGGCACACTTAGGTAACACTTAGGGCACACTTAGGTAACACTTAGGGCACACTTAGGTAACACTTAGGGCACACTTAGGTAACACTTAGGTAACACTTGAGGCACACTTAGTTAACACTTAGGGTACACTTAGTTAACACTTAGGGCACACTTAGGTAACACTTAGGTAACACTTAGGGCACACTTAGGTAACACTTAGGGCACACTTAGGTAACACTTATGTAACACTTAGGTAACATTTATGTAACACTTAGGTAACACTTAGGTAACACTTAGGTAAGACTTAGGTAACACTTAGGTAACACTTAGGGTACACTTAGGTAACACTTAGGGTACACTTAGGTAACACTTAGGTAACACTTAGGGCACACTTAGGTAACACTTAGGGCACACTTAGGTAACACTTATGTAACACTTAGGTAACATTCATGTAACACTTAGGTAACACTTAGGGCACACTTAGGTAACACTTAGGGCACACTTAGGTAACACTTAGGTAACACTTAGGGCACACTTAGGCAACACTTAGGGCACACTTAGGTAACACTTAGGGTACACTTAGGTAACACTTAGGTAACACTTAGGGCACACTTAGGTAACACTTAGGTAACACTTAGGTAACACTTAGGGCACACTTAGGTAACACTTAGGGCACACTTAGGTAACACTTATGTAACACTTAGGTAACATTCATGTAACACTTAGGTAACACTTAGGGCACACTTAGGTAACACTTAGGGCACACTTAGGTAACACTTAGGTAACACTTAGGGCACACTAGGTAACACTTAGGGTACACTTAGGTAACACTTAGGTAACACTTAGGGCACACTTAGGTAACACTTAGGGCACACTTAGGTAACACTTATGTAACACTTAGGTAACATTTATGTAACACTTAGGTAACACTTAGGTAACACTTAGGTAACACTTAGGTAACACTTAGGGCACACTTAGGTAACACTTAGGGCACACTTAGGTAACACTTAGGTAACACTTGAGGCACACTTAGTTAACACTTAGGGCACACTTAGGTAACACTTAGGGCATACTTAGGTAACACTTAGGTAACACTTAGGTAACACTTAGGTAACACTTAGGTAACACTTAGGTAACACTTAGGGTACACTTAGTTAACACTTAGGGCACACTTAGGTAACACTTAGGTAACACTTAGGTAACACTTAGGGCACACTTAGGTAACACTTAGGGCACACTTAGGTAACACTTATGTAACACTTAGGTAACATTTATGTAACACTTAGGTAACACTTAGGTAATACTTAGGTAACACTTAGGTAACACTTAGGGTACACTTAGGTAACACTTAGGGCACACTTAGGTAACACTTAGGGCACACTTAGGTAACACTTAGGTAACACTTAGGTAACACTTAGGTAACACTTAGGTAACACTTAGGGCACACTTAGGGCACACTTAGGTAACACTTAGGTAACACTTAGGTAACACTTGGGTAACACTTAGGTAACACTTAGGTAACACTTATGTAACACTTAGGTAACACTTAGGTAACACTTAGGTAACACTTATGTAACACTTAGGTAACACTTAGGTAACACTTAGGGCACACTTAGGTAACACTTAGGGCACACTTAGGTAACACTTAGGTAACACTTAGGTAACACTTAGGTAACACTTAGGGCACACTTAGGGCACACTTAGGTAACACTTATGTAACACTTAGGTAACACTTAGGTAACACTTAGGGCACACTTAGGTAACACTTAGGGCACACTTAGGTAACACTTAGGTAACACTTGAGGCACACTTAGTTAACACTTAGGGCACACTTAGGTAACACTTAGGGCATACTTAGGTAACACTTAGGTAACACTTAGGTAACACTTAGGTAACACTTAGGTAACACTTAGGTAACACTTAGGTAACACTTAGGGCACACTTAGTTAACACTTAGGGAACACTTAGGTAACACTTAGGTAACACTTAGGTAACACTTAGGTAACACTTAGGGCACACTTAGGTAACACTTAGGGCACACTTAGGTAACACTTATGTAACACTTAGGTAACATTTATGTAACACTTAGGTAACACTTAGGGCACACTTAGGTAACACTTAGGGCACACTTAGGCAACACTTAGGGCACACTTAGGTAACACTTAGGGCACACTTAGGTAACACTTAGGGTACACTTAGGTAACACTTAGGTAACACTTAGGGCACACTTAGGTAACACTTAGGTAACACTTAGGGCACACTTAGGTAACACTTAGGGCATACTTAGGTAACACTTATGTAACACTTAGGTAACATTTATGTAACACTTAGGTAACACTTAGGTAACACTTAGGTAACACTTAGGTAACACTTAGGGCACACTTAGGTAACACTTAGGGCACACTTAGGTAACACTTAGGTAACACTTGAGGCACACTTAGTTAACACTTAGGGCACACTTAGGTAACACTTAGGGCATACTTAGGTAACACTTAGGTAACACTTAGGTAACACTTAGGTAACACTTAGGTAACACTTAGGTAACACTTAGGTAACACTTAGGGCACACTTAGTTAACACTTAGGGCACACTTAGGTAACACTTAGGTAACACTTAGGTAACACTTAGGGCACACTTAGGTAACACTTAGGGCACACTTAGGGCACACTTAGGTAACACTTAGGGCACACTTAGGTAACACTTAGGTAACACTTGGGTAACACTTAGGTAACACTTAGGTAACACTTATGTAACACTTAGGTAACACTTAGGTAACACTTAGGTAACACTTAGGTAACACTTAGGTAACACTTAGGGCACACTTAGTTAACACTTAGGGAACACTTAGGTAACACTTAGGTAACACTTAGGTAACACTTAGGGCACACTTAGGTAACACTTAGGGCACACTTAGGTAACACTTATGTAACACTTAGGTAACATTTATGTAACACTTAGGTAACACTTAGGGCACACTTAGGTAACACTTAGGGCACACTTAGGCAACACTTAGGGCACACTTAGGTAACACTTAGGGCACACTTAGGTAACACTTAGGGTACACTTAGGTAACACTTAGGTAACACTTAGGGCACACTTAGGTAACACTTAGGGCACACTTAGGTAACACTTATGTAACACTTAGGTAACATTTATGTAACACTTAGGTAACACTTAGGTAACACTTAGGGTACACTTAGGTAACACTTAGGTAACACTTAGGTAACACTTAGGTAACACTTAGGTAACACTTAGGTAACACTTAGGTAACACTTAGGTAAGACTTAGGTAACACTTAGGTAACACTTAGGGTACACTTAGGTAACACTTAGGGTACACTTAGGTAACACTTGGGTAACACTTAGGTAACACTTGGGACACACTTAGGTAACACTTAGGTAACACTTAGGTAACACTTAGGTAACACTTAGGGCACACTTAGGTAACACTTAGGGCACACTTAGGTAACACTTATGTAACACTTAGGTAACATTCATGTAACACTTAGGTAACACTTAGGGCACACTTAGGTAACACTTAGGGCACACTTAGGTAACACTTAGGTAACACTTAGGGCACACTAGGTAACACTTAGGGTACACTTAGGTAACACTTAGGTAACACTTAGGGCACACTTAGGTAACACTTAGGGCACACTTAGGTAACACTTATGTAACACTTAGGTAACATTTATGTAACACTTAGGTAACACTTAGGTAACACTTAGGTAACACTTAGGTAACACTTAGGGCACACTTAGGTAACACTTAGGGCACACTTAGGTAACACTTAGGTAACACTTGAGGCACACTTAGTTAACACTTAGGGCACACTTAGGTAACACTTAGGGCATACTTAGGTAACACTTAGGTAACACTTAGGTAACACTTAGGTAACACTTAGGTAACACTTAGGTAACACTTAGGGTACACTTAGTTAACACTTAGGGCACACTTAGGTAACACTTAGGTAACACTTAGGTAACACTTAGGTAACACTTAGGTAACACTTAGGGTACACTTAGGGCACACTTAGGTAACACTTAGGGCACACTTAGGTAACACTTATGTAACACTTAGGTAACATTCATGTAACACTTAGGTAACACTTAGGGCACACTTAGGTAACACTTAGGGCACACTTAGGTAACACTTAGGTAACACTTAGGGCACACTTAGGGCACACTTAGGCAACACTTAGGGCACACTTAGGTAACACTTAGGGCACACTTAGGTAACACTTAGGGTACACTTAGGTAACACTTAGGTAACACTTAGGGCACACTTAGGTAACACTTAGGGCACACTTAGGTAACACTTATGTAACACTTAGGTAACATTTATGTAACACTTAGGTAACACTTAGGTAACACTTAGGGCACACTTAGGTAACACTTAGGGCATACTTAGGTAACACTTAGGTAACACTTAGGTAACACTTAGGTAACACTTAGGTAACACTTAGGTAACACTTAGGTAACACTTAGGTAACACTTGAGGCACACTTAGTTAACACTTAGGGCACACTTAGTTAACACTTAGGGCACACTTAGGTAACACTTAGGTAACACTTAGGGCACACTTAGGTAACACTTAGGGCACACTTAGGTAACACTTATGTAACACTTAGGTAACATTTATGTAACACTTAGGTAACACTTAGGTAACACTTAGGTAACACTTAGGTAACACTTAGGGCACACTTAGGTAACACTTAGGGCATACTTAGGTAACACTTAGGGCACACTTAGGTAACACTTAGGGCACACTTAGGTAACACTTAGGGCACACTTAGGTAACACTTAGGGCACACTTAGGTAACACTTAGGTAACACTTGAGGCACACTTAGTTAACACTTAGGGTACACTTAGTTAACACTTAGGGCACACTTAGGTAACACTTAGGTAACACTTAGGGCACACTTAGGTAACACTTAGGGCACACTTAGGTAACACTTATGTAACACTTAGGTAACATTTATGTAACACTTAGGTAACACTTAGGTAACACTTAGGTAAGACTTAGGTAACACTTAGGTAACACTTAGGGTACACTTAGGTAACACTTAGGGTACACTTAGGTAACACTTAGGTAACACTTAGGGCACACTTAGGTAACACTTAGGGCACACTTAGGTAACACTTATGTAACACTTAGGTAACATTCATGTAACACTTAGGTAACACTTAGGGCACACTTAGGTAACACTTAGGGCACACTTAGGTAACACTTAGGTAACACTTAGGGCACACTTAGGCAACACTTAGGGCACACTTAGGTAACACTTAGGGCACACTTAGGTAACACTTAGGTAACACTTAGGGCACACTTAGGTAACACTTAGGTAACACTTAGGTAACACTTAGGGCACACTTAGGTAACACTTAGGGCACACTTAGGTAACACTTAGGTAACACTTGAGGCACACTTAGTTAACACTTAGGGCACACTTAGGTAACACTTAGGGCATACTTAGGTAACACTTAGGGCACACTTAGGTAACATTTATGTAACACTTAGGTAACACTTAGGTAACACTTAGGTAACACTTAGGTAACACTTAGGGCACACTTAGGTAACACTTAGGGCACACTTAGGTAACACTTAGGTAACACTTAGGTAACACTTAGGTAACACTTAGGGCACACTTAGGTAACACTTAGGGCACACTTAGGTAACACTTATGTAACACTTAGGTAACATTCATGTAACACTTAGGTAACACTTAGGGCACACTTAGGTAACACTTAGGGCACACTTAGGTAACACTTAGGTAACACTTAGGGCACACTAGGTAACACTTAGGGCATACTTAGGTAACACTTAGGTAACACTTAGGTAACACTTAGGTAACACTTAGGTAACACTTAGGTAACACTTAGGTAACACTTAGGTAACACTTGAGGCACACTTAGTTAACACTTAGGTAACACTTAGGGCACACTTAGGTAACACTTAGGGCACACTTAGGTAACACTTAGGGCACACTTAGGTAACACTTAGGTAACACTTGAGGCACACTTAGTTAACACTTAGGGCACACTTAGGTAACACTTAGGGCATACTTAGGTAACACTTAGGTAACACTTAGGTAACACTTAGGTAACACTTAGGTAACACTTAGGTAACACTTAGGGTACACTTAGTTAACACTTAGGGCACACTTAGGTAACACTTAGGTAACACTTAGGTAACACTTAGGGCACACTTAGGTAACACTTAGGGCACACTTAGGTAACACTTATGTAACACTTAGGTAACATTTATGTAACACTTAGGTAACACTTAGGTAATACTTAGGTAACACTTAGGTAACACTTAGGGTACACTTAGGTAACACTTAGGGCACACTTAGGTAACACTTAGGGCACACTTAGGTAACACTTAGGTAACACTTAGGTAACACTTAGGTAACACTTAGGTAACACTTAGGGCACACTTAGGGCACACTTAGGTAACACTTAGGTAACACTTAGGTAACACTTGGGTAACACTTAGGTAACACTTAGGTAACACTTATGTAACACTTAGGTAACACTTAGGTAACACTTAGGTAACACTTATGTAACACTTAGGTAACACTTAGGTAACACTTAGGGCACACTTAGGTAACACTTAGGGCACACTTAGGTAACACTTAGGTAACACTTAGGTAACACTTAGGTAACACTTAGGGCACACTTAGGGCACACTTAGGTAACACTTATGTAACACTTAGGTAACACTTAGGTAACACTTAGGGCACACTTAGGTAACACTTAGGGCACACTTAGGTAACACTTAGGTAACACTTGAGGCACACTTAGTTAACACTTAGGGCACACTTAGGTAACACTTAGGGCATACTTAGGTAACACTTAGGTAACACTTAGGTAACACTTAGGTAACACTTAGGTAACACTTAGGTAACACTTAGGTAACACTTAGGGCACACTTAGTTAACACTTAGGGAACACTTAGGTAACACTTAGGTAACACTTAGGTAACACTTAGGTAACACTTAGGGCACACTTAGGTAACACTTATGTAACACTTAGGTAACATTCATGTAACACTTAGGTAACACTTAGGGCACACTTAGGTAACACTTAGGGCACACTTAGGTAACACTTAGGTAACACTTAGGGCACACTTAGGCAACACTTAGGGCACACTTAGGTAACACTTAGGGTACACTTAGGTAACACTTAGGTAACACTTAGGGCACACTTAGGTAACACTTAGGTAACACTTAGGTAACACTTAGGGCACACTTAGGTAACACTTAGGGCACACTTAGGTAACACTTATGTAACACTTAGGTAACATTCATGTAACACTTAGGTAACACTTAGGGCACACTTAGGTAACACTTAGGGCACACTTAGGTAACACTTAGGTAACACTTAGGGCACACTAGGTAACACTTAGGGTACACTTAGGTAACACTTAGGTAACACTTAGGGCACACTTAGGTAACACTTAGGGCACACTTAGGTAACACTTATGTAACACTTAGGTAACATTTATGTAACACTTAGGTAACACTTAGGTAACACTTAGGTAACACTTAGGTAACACTTAGGGCACACTTAGGTAACACTTAGGGCACACTTAGGTAACACTTAGGTAACACTTGAGGCACACTTAGTTAACACTTAGGGCACACTTAGGTAACACTTAGGGCATACTTAGGTAACACTTAGGTAACACTTAGGTAACACTTAGGTAACACTTAGGTAACACTTAGGTAACACTTAGGGTACACTTAGTTAACACTTAGGGCACACTTAGGTAACACTTAGGTAACACTTAGGTAACACTTAGGGCACACTTAGGTAACACTTAGGGCACACTTAGGTAACACTTATGTAACACTTAGGTAACATTTATGTAACACTTAGGTAACACTTAGGTAATACTTAGGTAACACTTAGGTAACACTTAGGGTACACTTAGGTAACACTTAGGGCACACTTAGGTAACACTTAGGGCACACTTAGGTAACACTTAGGTAACACTTAGGTAACACTTAGGTAACACTTAGGTAACACTTAGGGCACACTTAGGGCACACTTAGGTAACACTTAGGTAACACTTAGGTAACACTTGGGTAACACTTAGGTAACACTTAGGTAACACTTATGTAACACTTAGGTAACACTTAGGTAACACTTAGGTAACACTTATGTAACACTTAGGTAACACTTAGGTAACACTTAGGGCACACTTAGGTAACACTTAGGGCACACTTAGGTAACACTTAGGTAACACTTAGGTAACACTTAGGTAACACTTAGGGCACACTTAGGGCACACTTAGGTAACACTTATGTAACACTTAGGTAACACTTAGGTAACACTTAGGGCACACTTAGGTAACACTTAGGGCACACTTAGGTAACACTTAGGTAACACTTGAGGCACACTTAGTTAACACTTAGGGCACACTTAGGTAACACTTAGGGCATACTTAGGTAACACTTAGGTAACACTTAGGTAACACTTAGGTAACACTTAGGTAACACTTAGGTAACACTTAGGTAACACTTAGGGCACACTTAGTTAACACTTAGGGAACACTTAGGTAACACTTAGGTAACACTTAGGTAACACTTAGGTAACACTTAGGGCACACTTAGGTAACACTTAGGGCACACTTAGGTAACACTTATGTAACACTTAGGTAACATTTATGTAACACTTAGGTAACACTTAGGGCACACTTAGGTAACACTTAGGGCACACTTAGGCAACACTTAGGGCACACTTAGGTAACACTTAGGGCACACTTAGGTAACACTTAGGGTACACTTAGGTAACACTTAGGTAACACTTAGGGCACACTTAGGTAACACTTAGGTAACACTTAGGGCACACTTAGGTAACACTTAGGGCATACTTAGGTAACACTTATGTAACACTTAGGTAACATTTATGTAACACTTAGGTAACACTTAGGTAACACTTAGGTAACACTTAGGTAACACTTAGGGCACACTTAGGTAACACTTAGGGCACACTTAGGTAACACTTAGGTAACACTTGAGGCACACTTAGTTAACACTTAGGGCACACTTAGGTAACACTTAGGGCATACTTAGGTAACACTTAGGTAACACTTAGGTAACACTTAGGTAACACTTAGGTAACACTTAGGTAACACTTAGGTAACACTTAGGGCACACTTAGTTAACACTTAGGGCACACTTAGGTAACACTTAGGTAACACTTAGGTAACACTTAGGGCACACTTAGGTAACACTTAGGGCACACTTAGGGCACACTTAGGTAACACTTAGGGCACACTTAGGTAACACTTAGGTAACACTTGGGTAACACTTAGGTAACACTTAGGTAACACTTATGTAACACTTAGGTAACACTTAGGTAACACTTAGGTAACACTTAGGTAACACTTAGGTAACACTTAGGGCACACTTAGTTAACACTTAGGGAACACTTAGGTAACACTTAGGTAACACTTAGGTAACACTTAGGGCACACTTAGGTAACACTTAGGGCACACTTAGGTAACACTTATGTAACACTTAGGTAACATTTATGTAACACTTAGGTAACACTTAGGGCACACTTAGGTAACACTTAGGGCACACTTAGGCAACACTTAGGGCACACTTAGGTAACACTTAGGGCACACTTAGGTAACACTTAGGGTACACTTAGGTAACACTTAGGTAACACTTAGGGCACACTTAGGTAACACTTAGGGCACACTTAGGTAACACTTATGTAACACTTAGGTAACATTTATGTAACACTTAGGTAACACTTAGGTAACACTTAGGGTACACTTAGGTAACACTTAGGTAACACTTAGGTAACACTTAGGTAACACTTAGGTAACACTTAGGTAACACTTAGGTAACACTTAGGTAAGACTTAGGTAACACTTAGGTAACACTTAGGGTACACTTAGGTAACACTTAGGGTACACTTAGGTAACACTTGGGTAACACTTAGGTAACACTTGGGACACACTTAGGTAACACTTAGGTAACACTTAGGTAACACTTAGGTAACACTTAGGGCACACTTAGGTAACACTTAGGGCACACTTAGGTAACACTTATGTAACACTTAGGTAACATTCATGTAACACTTAGGTAACACTTAGGGCACACTTAGGTAACACTTAGGGCACACTTAGGTAACACTTAGGTAACACTTAGGGCACACTAGGTAACACTTAGGGTACACTTAGGTAACACTTAGGTAACACTTAGGGCACACTTAGGTAACACTTAGGGCACACTTAGGTAACACTTATGTAACACTTAGGTAACATTTATGTAACACTTAGGTAACACTTAGGTAACACTTAGGTAACACTTAGGTAACACTTAGGGCACACTTAGGTAACACTTAGGGCACACTTAGGTAACACTTAGGTAACACTTGAGGCACACTTAGTTAACACTTAGGGCACACTTAGGTAACACTTAGGGCATACTTAGGTAACACTTAGGTAACACTTAGGTAACACTTAGGTAACACTTAGGTAACACTTAGGTAACACTTAGGGTACACTTAGTTAACACTTAGGGCACACTTAGGTAACACTTAGGTAACACTTAGGTAACACTTAGGTAACACTTAGGTAACACTTAGGGTACACTTAGGGCACACTTAGGTAACACTTAGGGCACACTTAGGTAACACTTATGTAACACTTAGGTAACATTCATGTAACACTTAGGTAACACTTAGGGCACACTTAGGTAACACTTAGGGCACACTTAGGTAACACTTAGGTAACACTTAGGGCACACTTAGGGCACACTTAGGCAACACTTAGGGCACACTTAGGTAACACTTAGGGCACACTTAGGTAACACTTAGGGTACACTTAGGTAACACTTAGGTAACACTTAGGGCACACTTAGGTAACACTTAGGGCACACTTAGGTAACACTTATGTAACACTTAGGTAACATTTATGTAACACTTAGGTAACACTTAGGTAACACTTAGGGCACACTTAGGTAACACTTAGGGCACACTTAGGTAACACTTAGGTAACACTTAGGTAACACTTAGGTAACACTTAGGTAACACTTAGGTAACACTTAGGTAACACTTAGGTAACACTTGAGGCACACTTAGTTAACACTTAGGGTACACTTAGTTAACACTTAGGGCACACTTAGGTAACACTTAGGTAACACTTAGGGCACACTTAGGTAACACTTAGGGCACACTTAGGTAACACTTATGTAACACTTAGGTAACATTTATGTAACACTTAGGTAACACTTAGGTAACACTTAGGTAACACTTAGGTAACACTTAGGGCACACTTAGGTAACACTTAGGGCATACTTAGGTAACACTTAGGGCACACTTAGGTAACACTTAGGGCACACTTAGGTAACACTTAGGGCACACTTAGGTAACACTTAGGGCACACTTAGGTAACACTTAGGTAACACTTGAGGCACACTTAGTTAACACTTAGGGTACACTTAGTTAACACTTAGGGCACACTTAGGTAACACTTAGGTAACACTTAGGGCACACTTAGGTAACACTTAGGGCACACTTAGGTAACACTTATGTAACACTTAGGTAACATTTATGTAACACTTAGGTAACACTTAGGTAACACTTAGGTAAGACTTAGGTAACACTTAGGTAACACTTAGGGTACACTTAGGTAACACTTAGGGTACACTTAGGTAACACTTAGGTAACACTTAGGGCACACTTAGGTAACACTTAGGGCACACTTAGGTAACACTTATGTAACACTTAGGTAACATTCATGTAACACTTAGGTAACACTTAGGGCACACTTAGGTAACACTTAGGGCACACTTAGGTAACACTTAGGTAACACTTAGGGCACACTTAGGCAACACTTAGGGCACACTTAGGTAACACTTAGGGCACACTTAGGTAACACTTAGGTAACACTTAGGGCACACTTAGGTAACACTTAGGTAACACTTAGGTAACACTTAGGGCACACTTAGGTAACACTTAGGGCACACTTAGGTAACACTTAGGTAACACTTGAGGCACACTTAGTTAACACTTAGGGCACACTTAGGTAACACTTAGGGCATACTTAGGTAACACTTAGGGCACACTTAGGTAACATTTATGTAACACTTAGGTAACACTTAGGTAACACTTAGGTAACACTTAGGTAACACTTAGGGCACACTTAGGTAACACTTAGGGCACACTTAGGTAACACTTAGGTAACACTTAGGTAACACTTAGGTAACACTTAGGGCACACTTAGGTAACACTTAGGGCACACTTAGGTAACACTTATGTAACACTTAGGTAACATTCATGTAACACTTAGGTAACACTTAGGGCACACTTAGGTAACACTTAGGGCACACTTAGGTAACACTTAGGTAACACTTAGGGCACACTAGGTAACACTTAGGGCACACTTAGGTAACACTTAGGTAACACTTAGGTAACACTTAGGTAACACTTAGGTAACACTTAGGTAACACTTAGGTAACACTTAGGTAACACTTGAGGCACACTTAGTTAACACTTAGGTAACACTTAGGGCACACTTAGGTAACACTTAGGGCACACTTAGGTAACACTTAGGGCACACTTAGGTAACACTTAGGTAACACTTGAGGCACACTTAGTTAACACTTAGGGCACACTTAGGTAACACTTAGGGCATACTTAGGTAACACTTAGGTAACACTTAGGTAACACTTAGGTAACACTTAGGTAACACTTAGGTAACACTTAGGGTACACTTAGTTAACACTTAGGGCACACTTAGGTAACACTTAGGTAACACTTAGGTAACACTTAGGGCACACTTAGGTAACACTTAGGGCACACTTAGGTAACACTTATGTAACACTTAGGTAACATTTATGTAACACTTAGGTAACACTTAGGTAATACTTAGGTAACACTTAGGTAACACTTAGGGTACACTTAGGTAACACTTAGGGCACACTTAGGTAACACTTAGGGCACACTTAGGTAACACTTAGGTAACACTTAGGTAACACTTAGGTAACACTTAGGTAACACTTAGGGCACACTTAGGGCACACTTAGGTAACACTTAGGTAACACTTAGGTAACACTTGGGTAACACTTAGGTAACACTTAGGTAACACTTATGTAACACTTAGGTAACACTTAGGTAACACTTAGGTAACACTTATGTAACACTTAGGTAACACTTAGGTAACACTTAGGGCACACTTAGGTAACACTTAGGGCACACTTAGGTAACACTTAGGTAACACTTAGGTAACACTTAGGTAACACTTAGGGCACACTTAGGGCACACTTAGGTAACACTTATGTAACACTTAGGTAACACTTAGGTAACACTTAGGGCACACTTAGGTAACACTTAGGGCACACTTAGGTAACACTTAGGTAACACTTGAGGCACACTTAGTTAACACTTAGGGCACACTTAGGTAACACTTAGGGCATACTTAGGTAACACTTAGGTAACACTTAGGTAACACTTAGGTAACACTTAGGTAACACTTAGGTAACACTTAGGTAACACTTAGGGCACACTTAGGTAACACTTAGGGAACACTTAGGTAACACTTAGGTAACACTTAGGTAACACTTAGGTAACACTTAGGGCACACTTAGGTAACACTTAGGGCACACTTAGGTAACACTTATGTAACACTTAGGTAACATTTATGTAACACTTAGGTAACACTTAGGGCACACTTAGGTAACACTTAGGGCACACTTAGGCAACACTTAGGGCACACTTAGGTAACACTTAGGGCACACTTAGGTAACACTTAGGGTACACTTAGGTAACACTTAGGTAACACTTAGGGCACACTTAGGTAACACTTAGGTAACACTTAGGGCACACTTAGGTAACACTTAGGGCATACTTAGGTAACACTTATGTAACACTTAGGTAACATTTATGTAACACTTAGGTAACACTTAGGTAACACTTAGGTAACACTTAGGTAACACTTAGGGCACACTTAGGTAACACTTAGGGCACACTTAGGTAACACTTAGGTAACACTTGAGGCACACTTAGTTAACACTTAGGGCACACTTAGGTAACACTTAGGGCATACTTAGGTAACACTTAGGTAACACTTAGGTAACACTTAGGTAACACTTAGGTAACACTTAGGTAACACTTAGGTAACACTTAGGGCACACTTAGTTAACACTTAGGGCACACTTAGGTAACACTTAGGTAACACTTAGGTAACACTTAGGGCACACTTAGGTAACACTTAGGGCACACTTAGGGCACACTTAGGTAACACTTAGGGCACACTTAGGTAACACTTAGGTAACACTTGGGTAACACTTAGGTAACACTTAGGTAACACTTATGTAACACTTAGGTAACACTTAGGTAACACTTAGGTAACACTTAGGTAACACTTAGGTAACACTTAGGGCACACTTAGTTAACACTTAGGGAACACTTAGGTAACACTTAGGTAACACTTAGGTAACACTTAGGGCACACTTAGGTAACACTTAGGGCACACTTAGGTAACACTTATGTAACACTTAGGTAACATTTATGTAACACTTAGGTAACACTTAGGGCACACTTAGGTAACACTTAGGTAACACTTGGGACACACTTAGGTAACACTTAGGTAACACTTAGGTAACACTTAGGTAACACTTAGGGCACACTTAGGTAACACTTAGGGCACACTTAGGTAACACTTATGTAACACTTAGGTAACATTCATGTAACACTTAGGTAACACTTAGGGCACACTTAGGTAACACTTAGGGCACACTTAGGTAACACTTAGGTAACACTTAGGGCACACTAGGTAACACTTAGGGTACACTTAGGTAACACTTAGGTAACACTTAGGGCACACTTAGGTAACACTTAGGGCACACTTAGGTAACACTTATGTAACACTTAGGTAACATTTATGTAACACTTAGGTAACACTTAGGTAACACTTAGGTAACACTTAGGTAACACTTAGGGCACACTTAGGTAACACTTAGGGCACACTTAGGTAACACTTAGGTAACACTTGAGGCACACTTAGTTAACACTTAGGGCACACTTAGGTAACACTTAGGGCATACTTAGGTAACACTTAGGTAACACTTAGGTAACACTTAGGTAACACTTAGGTAACACTTAGGTAACACTTAGGGTACACTTAGTTAACACTTAGGGCACACTTAGGTAACACTTAGGTAACACTTAGGTAACACTTAGGTAACACTTAGGTAACACTTAGGGTACACTTAGGGCACACTTAGGTAACACTTAGGGCACACTTAGGTAACACTTATGTAACACTTAGGTAACATTCATGTAACACTTAGGTAACACTTAGGGCACACTTAGGTAACACTTAGGGCACACTTAGGTAACACTTAGGTAACACTTAGGGCACACTTAGGGCACACTTAGGCAACACTTAGGGCACACTTAGGTAACACTTAGGGCACACTTAGGTAACACTTAGGGTACACTTAGGTAACACTTAGGTAACACTTAGGGCACACTTAGGTAACACTTAGGGCACACTTAGGTAACACTTATGTAACACTTAGGTAACATTTATGTAACACTTAGGTAACACTTAGGTAACACTTAGGGTACACTTAGGTAACACTTAGGTAACACTTAGGTAACACTTAGGTAACACTTAGGTAACACTTAGGTAACACTTAGGTAACACTTAGGTAAGACTTAGGTAACACTTAGGTAACACTTAGGGTACACTTAGGTAACACTTAGGGTACACTTAGGTAACACTTGGGTAACACTTAGGTAACACTTGGGACACACTTAGGTAACACTTAGGTAACACTTAGGTAACACTTAGGTAACACTTAGGGCACACTTAGGTAACACTTAGGGCACACTTAGGTAACACTTATGTAACACTTAGGTAACATTCATGTAACACTTAGGTAACACTTAGGGCACACTTAGGTAACACTTAGGGCACACTTAGGTAACACTTAGGTAACACTTAGGGCACACTAGGTAACACTTAGGGCACACTTAGGTAACACTTATGTAACACTTAGGTAACATTTATGTAACACTTAGGTAACACTTAGGTAACACTTAGGTAACACTTAGGTAACACTTAGGGCACACTTAGGTAACACTTAGGGCACACTTAGGTAACACTTAGGTAACACTTGAGGCACACTTAGTTAACACTTAGGGCACACTTAGGTAACACTTAGGGCATACTTAGGTAACACTTAGGTAACACTTAGGTAACACTTAGGTAACACTTAGGTAACACTTAGGTAACACTTAGGGTACACTTAGTTAACACTTAGGGCACACTTAGGTAACACTTAGGTAACACTTAGGTAACACTTAGGGCACACTTAGGTAACACTTAGGGCACACTTAGGTAACACTTATGTAACACTTAGGTAACATTTATGTAACACTTAGGTAACACTTAGGTAACACTTAGGTAACACTTAGGTAACACTTAGGGCACACTTAGGTAACACTTAGGGCACACTTAGGTAACACTTAGGGCACACTTAGGTAACACTTAGGTAACATTTAGGTAACACTTAGGTAACACTTAGGTAACACTTAGGGCACACTTAGGGCACACTTAGGTAACACTTAGGTAACACTTAGGTAACACTTAGGTAACACTTGGGTAACACTTAGGTAACACTTAGGTAACACTTATGTAACACTTAGGTAACACTTAGGTAACACTTAGGTAACACTTAGGTAACACTTAGGTAACACTTAGGTAACACTTAGGTAACACTTAGGTAACACTTAGGTAACACTTAGGGCACACTTAGGGCACACTTAGGTAACACTTATGTAACACTTAGGTAACACTTAGGTAACACTTAGGGCACACTTAGGTAACACTTAGGGCACACTTAGGTAACACTTAGGTAACACTTGAGGCACACTTAGTTAACACTTAGGGCACACTTAGGTAACACTTAGGGCATACTTAGGTAACACTTAGGTAACACTTAGGTAACACTTAGGTAACACTTAGGTAACACTTAGGTAACACTTAGGTAACACTTAGGTAACACTTAGGTAACACTTAGGTAACACTTAGGGCACACTTAGTTAACACTTAGGGAACACTTAGGTAACACTTAGGTAACACTTAGGTAACACTTAGGGCACACTTAGGTAACACTTAGGGCACACTTAGGTAACACTTATGTAACACTTAGGTAACATTTATGTAACACTTAGGTAACATTTATGTAACACTTAGGTAACACTTAGGGCACACTTAGGTAACACTTAGGGCACACTTAGGCAACACTTAGGGCACACTTAGGTAACACTTAGGGCACACTTTGGTAACACTTAGGGTACACTTAGGTAACACTTAGGTAACACTTAGGGCACACTTAGGTAACACTTAGGTAACACTTAGGGCACACTTAGGTAACACTTAGGGCACACTTAGGTAACACTTATGTAACACTTAGGTAACATTTATGTAACACTTAGGTAACACTTAGGTAACACTTAGGTAACACTTAGGTAACACTTAGGGCACACTTAGGTAACACTTAGGTAACACTTATGTAACACTTAGGTAACACTTAGGTAACACTTAGGGCACACTTAGGTAACACTTAGGGCACACTTAGGTAACACTTAGGTAACACTTGAGGCACACTTAGTTAACACTTAGGGCACACTTAGGTAACACTTAGGGCATACTTAGGTAACACTTAGGTAACACTTAGGTAACACTTAGGTAACACTTAGGTAACACTTAGGTAACACTTAGGTAACACTTAGGTAACACTTAGGTAACACTTAGGGCACACTTAGTTAACACTTAGGGAACACTTAGGTAACACTTAGGTAACACTTAGGTAACACTTAGGGCACACTTAGGTAACACTTAGGGCACACTTAGGTAACACTTATGTAACACTTAGGTAACATTTATGTAACACTTAGGTAACACTTAGGGCACACTTAGGTAACACTTAGGGCACACTTAGGCAACACTTAGGGCACACTTAGGTAACACTTAGGGCACACTTTGGTAACACTTAGGGTACACTTAGGTAACACTTAGGTAACACTTAGGGCACACTTAGGTAACACTTAGGTAACACTTAGGGCACACTTAGGTAACACTTAGGGCACACTTAGGTAACACTTATGTAACACTTAGGTAACATTTATGTAACACTTAGGTAACACTTAGGTAACACTTAGGTAACACTTAGGTAACACTTAGGGCACACTTAGGTAACACTTAGGGCACACTTAGGTAACACTTAGGTAACACTTGAGGCACACTTAGTTAACACTTAGGGCACACTTAGGTAACACTTAGGGCATACTTAGGTAACACTTAGGTAACACTTAGGTAACACTTAGGTAACACTTAGGTAACACTTAGGTAACACTTAGGGCACACTTAGTTAACACTTAGGGCACACTTAGGTAACACTTAGGTAACACTTAGGTAACACTTAGGGCACACTTAGGTAACACTTAGGGCACACTTAGGTAACACTTATGTAACACTTAGGTAACATTTATGTAACACTTAGGTAACACTTAGGTAACACTTAGGTAACACTTAGGTAACACTTAGGGCACACTTAGGTAACACTTAGGGCACACTTAGGTAACACTTAGGTAACACTTGAGGCACACTTAGTTAACACTTAGGGCACACTTAGGTAACACTTAGGGCATACTTAGGTAACACTTAGGTAACACTTAGGTAACACTTAGGTAACACTTAGGTAACACTTAGGTAACACTTAGGTAACACTTAGGGCACACTTAGTTAACACTTAGGGCACACTTAGGTAACACTTAGGTAACACTTAGGGCACACTTAGGTAACACTTAGGGCACACTTAGGTAACACTTAGGTAACACTTAGGTAACACTTAGGTAACACTTAGGTAAGACTTAGGTAACACTTAGGTAACACTTAGGGTACACTTAGGTAACACTTAGGGTACACTTAGGTAACACTTGGGTAACACTTAGGTAACACTTGGGACACACTTAGGTAACACTTAGGTAACACTTAGGTAACACTTAGGTAACACTTAGGGCACACTTAGGTAACACTTAGGGCACACTTAGGTAACACTTATGTAACACTTAGGTAACATTCATGTAACACTTAGGTAACACTTAGGGCACACTTAGGTAACACTTAGGGCACACTTAGGTAACACTTAGGTAACACTTAGGGCACACTAGGTAACACTTAGGGTACACTTAGGTAACACTTAGGTAACACTTAGGGCACACTTAGGTAACACTTAGGGCACACTTAGGTAACACTTATGTAACACTTAGGTAACATTTATGTAACACTTAGGTAACACTTAGGTAACACTTAGGTAACACTTAGGTAACACTTAGGGCACACTTAGGTAACACTTAGGGCACACTTAGGTAACACTTAGGTAACACTTGAGGCACACTTAGTTAACACTTAGGGCACACTTAGGTAACACTTAGGGCATACTTAGGTAACACTTAGGTAACACTTAGGTAACACTTAGGTAACACTTAGGTAACACTTAGGTAACACTTAGGGTACACTTAGTTAACACTTAGGGCACACTTAGGTAACACTTAGGTAACACTTAGGTAACACTTAGGGCACACTTAGGTAACACTTAGGGCACACTTAGGTAACACTTATGTAACACTTAGGTAACATTTATGTAACACTTAGGTAACACTTAGGTAACACTTAGGTAACACTTAGGTAACACTTAGGGCACACTTAGGTAACACTTAGGGCACACTTAGGTAACACTTAGGGCACACTTAGGTAACACTTAGGTAACACTTAGGTAACACTTAGGTAACACTTAGGTAACACTTAGGGCACACTTAGGGCACACTTAGGTAACACTTAGGTAACACTTAGGTAACACTTAGGTAACACTTGGGTAACACTTAGGTAACACTTAGGTAACACTTATGTAACACTTAGGTAACACTTAGGTAACACTTAGGTAACACTTAGGTAACACTTAGGTAACACTTAGGTAACACTTAGGTAACACTTAGGTAACACTTAGGTAACACTTAGGGCACACTTAGGGCACACTTAGGTAACACTTATGTAACACTTAGGTAACACTTAGGTAACACTTAGGGCACACTTAGGTAACACTTAGGGCACACTTAGGTAACACTTAGGTAACACTTGAGGCACACTTAGTTAACACTTAGGGCACACTTAGGTAACACTTAGGGCATACTTAGGTAACACTTAGGTAACACTTAGGTAACACTTAGGTAACACTTAGGTAACACTTAGGTAACACTTAGGTAACACTTAGGGCACACTTAGGTAACACTTAGGGAACACTTAGGTAACACTTAGGTAACACTTAGGTAACACTTAGGGCACACTTAGGTAACACTTAGGGCACACTTAGGTAACACTTATGTAACACTTAGGTAACATTTATGTAACACTTAGGTAACACTTAGGGCACACTTAGGTAACACTTAGGGCACACTTAGGCAACACTTAGGGCACACTTAGGTAACACTTAGGGCACACTTAGGTAACACTTAGGGTACACTTAGGTAACACTTAGGTAACACTTAGGGCACACTTAGGTAACACTTAGGTAACACTTAGGGCACACTTAGGTAACACTTAGGGCACACTTAGGTAACACTTATGTAACACTTAGGTAACATTTATGTAACACTTAGGTAACACTTAGGTAACACTTAGGTAACACTTAGGTAACACTTAGGGCACACTTAGGTAACACTTAGGGCACACTTAGGTAACACTTAGGTAACACTTGAGGCACACTTAGTTAACACTTAGGGCACACTTAGGTAACACTTAGGGCATACTTAGGTAACACTTAGGTAACACTTAGGTAACACTTAGGTAACACTTAGGTAACACTTAGGTAACACTTAGGGCACACTTAGTTAACACTTAGGGCACACTTAGGTAACACTTAGGTAACACTTAGGTAACACTTAGGGCACACTTAGGTAACACTTAGGGCACACTTAGGTAACACTTATGTAACACTTAGGTAACATTTATGTAACACTTAGGTAACACTTAGGTAACACTTAGGTAACACTTAGGTAACACTTAGGGCACACTTAGGTAACACTTAGGGCACACTTAGGTAACACTTAGGTAACACTTGAGGCACACTTAGTTAACACTTAGGGCACACTTAGGTAACACTTAGGGCATACTTAGGTAACACTTAGGTAACACTTAGGTAACACTTAGGTAACACTTAGGTAACACTTAGGTAACACTTAGGTAACACTTAGGGCACACTTAGTTAACACTTAGGGCACACTTAGGTAACACTTAGGTAACACTTAGGGCACACTTAGGTAACACTTAGGGCACACTTAGGTAACACTTATGTAACACTTAGGGCACACTTAGGTAACACTTAGGGCATACTTAGGTAACACTTAGGTAACACTTAGGGCACACTTATGTAACACTTATGTAACACTTAGGTAACACTTAGGTAACACTTAGGTAACACTTAGGGCACACTTAGGTAACACTTAGGGCACACTTAGGTAACACTTAGGGCACACTTAGGTAACACTTAGGGCACACTTAGGTAACACTTAGGGCACACTTAGGTAACACTTAGGTAACACTTGAGGCACAATTAGTTAACACTTAGGGCACACTTAGGTAACACTTAGGGCATACTTAGGTAACACTTAGGTAACACTTAGGTAACACTTAGGTAACACTTAGGTAACACTTAGGGCACACTTAGGTAACACTTAGGTAACACTTGAGGCACACTTAGTTAACACTTAGGGCACACTTAGGTAACACTTAGGGCATACTTAGGTAACACTTAGGTAACACTTAGGTAACACTTAGGTAACACTTAGGTAACACTTAGGTAACACTTAGGTAACACTTAGGTAACACTTAGGGTACACTTAGTTAACACTTAGGGCACACTTAGGTAACACTTAGGTAACACTTAGGGTACACTTAGTTAACACTTAGGGCACACTTAGGTAACACTTAGTTAACACTTAGGGTACACTTAGGTAACACTTAGGTAACACTTAGGTAACACTTAGGTAACACTTAGGTAACACTTAGGTAAGACTTAGGTAACACTTAGGTAACACTTAGGGTACACTTAGGTAACACTTAGGGTACACTTAGGTAACACTTAGGTAACACTTAGGTAACACTTAGGACACACTTAGGTAACACTTAGGTAACACTTAGGTAACACTTAGGTAACACTTAGGGCACACTTAGGTAACACTTAGGGCACACTTAGGTAACACTTATGTAACACTTAGGTAACATTCATGTAACACTTAGGTAACACTTAGGGCACACTTAGGTAACACTTAGGGCACACTTAGGTAACACTTAGGGCATACTTAGGTAACACTTAGGTAACACTTAGGTAACACTTAGGTAACACTTAGGTAACACTTAGGTAACACTTAGGTAACACTTAGGGCACACTTAGTTAACACTTAGGGCACACTTAGGTAACACTTAGGTAACACTTAGGTAACACTTAGGGCACACTTAGGTAACACTTAGGGCACACTTAGGTAACACTTATGTAACACTTAGGTAACACTTAGGTAACACTTAGGTAACACTTAGGTAACACTTAGGTAACACTTAGGTAACACTTAGGGCACACTTAGGTAACACTTAGGGCACACTTAGGTAACACTTAGGTAACACTTGAGGCACACTTAGTTAACACTTAGGGCACACTTAGGTAACACTTAGGGCACACTTAGGTAACACTTAGGTAACACTTAGGTAACACTTAGGTAACACTTAGGTAACACTTAGGTAACACTTAGGTAACACTTAGGGCACACTTAGTTAACACTTAGGGCACACTTAGGTAACACTTAGGTAACACTTAGGGCACACTTAGGTAACACTTAGGGCACACTTAGGGCACACTTAGGTAACACTTATGTAACACTTAGGTAACACTTAGGTAACACTTAGGGCACACTTAGGTAACACTTAGGGCACACTTAGGTAACACTTAGGTAACACTTGAGGCACACTTAGTTAACACTTAGGGCACACTTAGGTAACACTTAGGGCATACTTAGGTAACACTTAGGTAACACTTAGGTAACACTTAGGTAACACTTAGGTAACACTTAGGTAACACTTAGGTAACACTTAGGGCACACTTAGTTAACACTTAGGGAACACTTAGGTAACACTTAGGTAACACTTAGGTAACACTTAGGGCACACTTAGGTAACACTTAGGGCACACTTAGGTAACACTTATGTAACACTTAGGTAACATTTATGTAACACTTAGGTAACACTTAGGGCACACTTAGGTAACACTTAGGGCACACTTAGGCAACACTTAGGGCACACTTAGGTAACACTTAGGGCACACTTAGGTAACACTTAGGGTACACTTAGGTAACACTTAGGTAACACTTAGGGCACACTTAGGTAACACTTAGGTAACACTTAGGGCACACTTAGGTAACACTTAGGGCACACTTAGGTAACACTTATGTAACACTTAGGTAACATTTATGTAACACTTAGGTAACACTTAGGTAACACTTAGGTAACACTTAGGTAACACTTAGGGCACACTTAGGTAACACTTAGGGCACACTTAGGTAACACTTAGGTAACACTTGAGGCACACTTAGTTAACACTTAGGGCACACTTAGGTAACACTTAGGGCATACTTAGGTAACACTTAGGTAACACTTAGGTAACACTTAGGTAACACTTAGGTAACACTTAGGTAACACTTAGGGCACACTTAGTTAACACTTAGGGCACACTTAGGTAACACTTAGGTAACACTTAGGTAACACTTAGAGCACACTTAGGTAACACTTAGGGCACACTTAGGTAACACTTATGTAACACTTAGGTAACATTTATGTAACACTTAGGTAACACTTAGGTAACACTTAGGTAACACTTAGGTAACACTTAGGTAACACTTAGGGCACACTTAGGTAACACTTAGGGCACACTTAGGTAACACTTAGGTAACACTTGAGGCACACTTAGTTAACACTTAGGGCACACTTAGGTAACACTTAGGGCATACTTAGGTAACACTTAGGTAACACTTAGGTAACACTTAGGTAACACTTAGGTAACACTTAGGTAACACTTAGGTAACACTTAGGGCACACTTAGTTAACACTTAGGGCACACTTAGGTAACACTTAGGTAACACTTAGGGCACACTTAGGTAACACTTAGGGCACACTTAGGTAACACTTATGTAACACTTAGGGCACACTTAGGTAACACTTAGTGCATACTTAGGTAACACTTAGGTAACACTTAGGGCACACTTATGTAACACTTATGTAACACTTAGGTAACATTTATGTAACACTTAGGTAACACTTAGGGCACACTTAGGTAACACTTAGGGCACACTTAGGTAACACTTAGGGCACACTTAGGTAACACTTAGGGCACACTTAGGTAACACTTAGGGCACACTTAGGTAACACTTAGGTAACACTTGAGGCACAATTAGTTAACACTTAGGGCACACTTAGGTAACACTTAGGGCATACTTAGGTAACACTTAGGTAACACTTAGGTAACACTTAGGTAACACTTAGGTAACACTTAGGGCACACTTAGGTAACACTTAGGTAACACTTGAGGCACACTTAGTTAACACTTAGGGCACACTTAGGTAACACTTAGGGCATACTTAGGTAACACTTAGGTAACACTTAGGTAACACTTAGGTAACACTTAGGTAACACTTAGGTAACACTTAGGTAACACTTAGGTAACACTTAGGGTACACTTAGTTAACACTTAGGGCACACTTAGGTAACACTTAGGTAACACTTAGGGTACACTTAGTTAACACTTAGGGCACACTTAGGTAACACTTAGTTAACACTTAGGGTACACTTAGGTAACACTTAGGTAACACTTAGGTAACACTTAGGTAACACTTAGGTAACACTTAGGTAAGACTTAGGTAACACTTAGGTAACACTTAGGGTACACTTAGGTAACACTTAGGGTACACTTAGGTAACACTTAGGTAACACTTAGGTAACACTTAGGACACACTTAGGTAACACTTAGGTAACACTTAGGTAACACTTAGGTAACACTTAGGGCACACTTAGGTAACACTTAGGGCACACTTAGGTAACACTTATGTAACACTTAGGTAACATTCATGTAACACTTAGGTAACACTTAGGGCACACTTAGGTAACACTTAGGGCACACTTAGGTAACACTTAGGGCATACTTAGGTAACACTTAGGTAACACTTAGGTAACACTTAGGTAACACTTAGGTAACACTTAGGTAACACTTAGGTAACACTTAGGGCACACTTAGTTAACACTTAGGGCACACTTAGGTAACACTTAGGTAACACTTAGGTAACACTTAGGGCACACTTAGGTAACACTTAGGGCACACTTAGGTAACACTTATGTAACACTTAGGTAACATTTATGTAACACTTAGGTAACACTTAGGTAACACTTAGGTAACACTTAGGTAACACTTAGGGCACACTTAGGTAACACTTAGGGCACACTTAGGTAACACTTAGGTAACACTTGAGGCACACTTAGTTAACACTTAGGGCACACTTAGGTAACACTTAGGGCATACTTAGGTAACACTTAGGTAACACTTAGGTAACACTTAGGTAACACTTAGGTAACACTTAGGTAACACTTAGGTAACACTTAGGGCACACTTAGTTAACACTTAGGGCACACTTAGGTAACACTTAGGTAACACTTAGGGCACACTTAGGTAACACTTAGGGCACACTTAGGTAACACTTATGTAACACTTAGGGCACACTTAGGTAACACTTAGGGCATACTTAGGTAACACTTAGGTAACACTTAGGGCACACTTATGTAACACTTATGTAACACTTAGGTAACATTTATGTAACACTTAGGTAACACTTAGGGCACACTTAGGTAACACTTAGGGCACACTTAGGTAACACTTAGGGCACACTTAGGTAACACTTAGGGCACACTTAGGTAACACTTAGGGCACACTTAGGTAACACTTAGGTAACACTTGAGGCACAATTAGTTAACACTTAGGGCACACTTAGGTAACACTTAGGGCATACTTAGGTAACACTTAGGTAACACTTAGGTAACACTTAGGTAACACTTAGGTAACACTTAGGGCACACTTAGGTAACACTTAGGTAACACTTGAGGCACACTTAGTTAACACTTAGGGCACACTTAGGTAACACTTAGGGCATACTTAGGTAACACTTAGGTAACACTTAGGGCACACTTAGGTAACACTTAGGGCATACTTAGGTAACACTTAGGTAACACTTAGGTAACACTTAGGTAACACTTAGGTAACACTTAGGGCACACTTAGGTAACACTTAGGTAACACTTGAGGCACACTTAGTTAACACTTAGGGCACACTTAGGTAACACTTAGGGCATACTTAGGTAACACTTAGGTAACACTTAGGTAACACTTAGGTAACACTTAGGTAACACTTAGGTAACACTTAGGTAACACTTAGGTAACACTTAGGGTACACTTAGTTAACACTTAGGGCACACTTAGGTAACACTTAGGTAACACTTAGGGTACACTTAGTTAACACTTAGGGCACACTTAGGTAACACTTAGTTAACACTTAGGGTACACTTAGGTAACACTTAGGTAACACTTAGGTAACACTTAGGTAACACTTAGGTAACACTTAGGTAAGACTTAGGTAACACTTAGGTAACACTTAGGGTACACTTAGGTAACACTTAGGGTACACTTAGGTAACACTTAGGTAACACTTAGGTAACACTTAGGACACACTTAGGTAACACTTAGGTAACACTTAGGTAACACTTAGGTAACACTTAGGGCACACTTAGGTAACACTTAGGGCACACTTAGGTAACACTTATGTAACACTTAGGTAACATTCATGTAACACTTAGGTAACACTTAGGGCACACTTAGGTAACACTTAGGGCACACTTAGGTAACACTTAGGGCATACTTAGGTAACACTTAGGTAACACTTAGGTAACACTTAGGTAACACTTAGGTAACACTTAGGTAACACTTAGGTAACACTTAGGGCACACTTAGTTAACACTTAGGGCACACTTAGGTAACACTTAGGTAACACTTAGGTAACACTTAGGGCACACTTAGGTAACACTTAGGGCACACTTAGGTAACACTTATGTAACACTTAGGTAACATTTATGTAACACTTAGGTAACACTTAGGTAACACTTAGGTAACACTTAGGTAACACTTAGGGCACACTTAGGTAACACTTAGGGCACACTTAGGTAACACTTAGGTAACACTTAAGGCACACTTAGTTAACACTTAGGGCACACTTAGGTAACACTTAGGGCATACTTAGGTAACACTTAGGTAACACTTAGGTAACACTTAGGTAACACTTAGGTAACACTTAGGTAACACTTAGGTAACACTTAGGGCACACTTAGTTAACACTTAGGGCACACTTAGGTAACACTTAGGTAACACTTAGGGCACACTTAGGTAACACTTAGGGCACACTTAGGGCACACTTAGGTAACACTTATGTAACACTTAGGTAACACTTAGGTAACACTTAGGGCACACTTAGGTAACACTTAGGGCACACTTAGGTAACACTTAGGTAACACTTGAGGCACACTTAGTTAACACTTAGGGCACACTTAGGTAACACTTAGGGCATACTTAGGTAACACTTAGGTAACACTTAGGTAACACTTAGGTAACACTTAGGTAACACTTAGGTAACACTTAGGTAACACTTAGGGCACACTTAGGTAACACTTAGGGAACACTTAGGTAACACTTAGGTAACACTTAGGTAACACTTAGGGCACACTTAGGTAACACTTAGGGCACACTTAGGTAACACTTATGTAACACTTAGGTAACATTTATGTAACACTTAGGTAACACTTAGGGCACACTTAGGTAACACTTAGGGCACACTTAGGCAACACTTAGGGCACACTTAGGTAACACTTAGGGCACACTTAGGTAACACTTAGGGTACACTTAGGTAACACTTAGGTAACACTTAGGGCACACTTAGGTAACACTTAGGTAACACTTAGGGCACACTTAGGTAACACTTAGGGCACACTTAGGTAACACTTATGTAACACTTAGGTAACATTTATGTAACACTTAGGTAACACTTAGGTAACACTTAGGTAACACTTAGGTAACACTTAGGGCACACTTAGGTAACACTTAGGGCACACTTAGGTAACACTTAGGTAACACTTGAGGCACACTTAGTTAACACTTAGGGCACACTTAGGTAACACTTAGGGCATACTTAGGTAACACTTAGGTAACACTTAGGTAACACTTAGGTAACACTTAGGTAACACTTAGGTAACACTTAGGGCACACTTAGTTAACACTTAGGGCACACTTAGGTAACACTTAGGTAACACTTAGGTAACACTTAGGGCACACTTAGGTAACACTTAGGGCACACTTAGGTAACACTTATGTAACACTTAGGTAACATTTATGTAACACTTAGGTAACACTTAGGTAACACTTAGGTAACACTTAGGTAACACTTAGGGCACACTTAGGTAACACTTAGGGCACACTTAGGTAACACTTAGGTAACACTTGAGGCACACTTAGTTAACACTTAGGGCACACTTAGGTAACACTTAGGGCATACTTAGGTAACACTTAGGTAACACTTAGGTAACACTTAGGTAACACTTAGGTAACACTTAGGTAACACTTAGGTAACACTTAGGGCACACTTAGTTAACACTTAGGGCACACTTAGGTAACACTTAGGTAACACTTAGGGCACACTTAGGTAACACTTAGGGCACACTTAGGTAACACTTATGTAACACTTAGGGCACACTTAGGTAACACTTAGGGCATACTTAGGTAACACTTAGGTAACACTTAGGGCACACTTATGTAACACTTATGTAACACTTAGGTAACATTTATGTAACACTTAGGTAACACTTAGGGCACACTTAGGTAACACTTAGGGCACACTTAGGTAACACTTAGGGCACACTTAGGTAACACTTAGGGCACACTTAGGTAACACTTAGGGCACACTTAGGTAACACTTAGGTAACACTTGAGGCACAATTAGTTAACACTTAGGGCACACTTAGGTAACACTTAGGGCATACTTAGGTAACACTTAGGTAACACTTAGGTAACACTTAGGTAACACTTAGGTAACACTTAGGGCACACTTAGGTAACACTTAGGTAACACTTGAGGCACACTTAGTTAACACTTAGGGCACACTTAGGTAACACTTAGGGCATACTTAGGTAACACTTAGGTAACACTTAGGTAACACTTAGGTAACACTTAGGTAACACTTAGGTAACACTTAGGTAACACTTAGGTAACACTTAGGGTACACTTAGTTAACACTTAGGGCACACTTAGGTAACACTTAGGTAACACTTAGGGTACACTTAGTTAACACTTAGGGCACACTTAGGTAACACTTAGTTAACACTTAGGGTACACTTAGGTAACACTTAGGTAACACTTAGGTAACACTTAGGTAACACTTAGGTAACACTTAGGTAAGACTTAGGTAACACTTAGGTAACACTTAGGGTACACTTAGGTAACACTTAGGGTACACTTAGGTAACACTTAGGTAACACTTAGGTAACACTTAGGACACACTTAGGTAACACTTAGGTAACACTTAGGTAACACTTAGGTAACACTTAGGGCACACTTAGGTAACACTTAGGGCACACTTAGGTAACACTTATGTAACACTTAGGTAACATTCATGTAACACTTAGGTAACACTTAGGGCACACTTAGGTAACACTTAGGGCACACTTAGGTAACACTTAGGGCATACTTAGGTAACACTTAGGTAACACTTAGGTAACACTTAGGTAACACTTAGGTAACACTTAGGTAACACTTAGGTAACACTTAGGGCACACTTAGTTAACACTTAGGGCACACTTAGGTAACACTTAGGTAACACTTAGGTAACACTTAGGGCACACTTAGGTAACACTTAGGGCACACTTAGGTAACACTTATGTAACACTTAGGTAACATTTATGTAACACTTAGGTAACACTTAGGTAACACTTAGGTAACACTTAGGTAACACTTAGGGCACACTTAGGTAACACTTAGGGCACACTTAGGTAACACTTAGGTAACACTTGAGGCACACTTAGTTAACACTTAGGGCACACTTAGGTAACACTTAGGGCATACTTAGGTAACACTTAGGTAACACTTAGGTAACACTTAGGTAACACTTAGGTAACACTTAGGTAACACTTAGGTAACACTTAGGGCACACTTAGTTAACACTTAGGGCACACTTAGGTAACACTTAGGTAACACTTAGGGCACACTTAGGTAACACTTAGGGCACACTTAGGTAACACTTATGTAACACTTAGGGCACACTTAGGTAACACTTAGGGCATACTTAGGTAACACTTAGGTAACACTTAGGGCACACTTATGTAACACTTATGTAACACTTAGGTAACATTTATGTAACACTTAGGTAACACTTAGGGCACACTTAGGTAACACTTAGGGCACACTTAGGTAACACTTAGGGCACACTTAGGTAACACTTAGGGCACACTTAGGTAACACTTAGGGCACACTTAGGTAACACTTAGGTAACACTTGAGGCACAATTAGTTAACACTTAGGGCACACTTAGGTAACACTTAGGGCATACTTAGGTAACACTTAGGTAACACTTAGGTAACACTTAGGTAACACTTAGGTAACACTTAGGGCACACTTAGGTAACACTTAGGTAACACTTGAGGCACACTTAGTTAACACTTAGGGCACACTTAGGTAACACTTAGGGCATACTTAGGTAACACTTAGGTAACACTTAGGTAACACTTAGGTAACACTTAGGTAACACTTAGGTAACACTTAGGTAACACTTAGGTAACACTTAGGGTACACTTAGTTAACACTTAGGGCACACTTAGGTAACACTTAGGTAACACTTAGGGTACACTTAGTTAACACTTAGGGCACACTTAGGTAACACTTAGTTAACACTTAGGGTACACTTAGGTAACACTTAGGTAACACTTAGGTAACACTTAGGTAACACTTAGGTAACACTTAGGTAAGACTTAGGTAACACTTAGGTAACACTTAGGGTACACTTAGGTAACACTTAGGGTACACTTAGGTAACACTTAGGTAACACTTAGGTAACACTTAGGACACACTTAGGTAACACTTAGGTAACACTTAGGTAACACTTAGGTAACACTTAGGGCACACTTAGGTAACACTTAGGGCACACTTAGGTAACACTTATGTAACACTTAGGTAACATTCATGTAACACTTAGGTAACACTTAGGGCACACTTAGGTAACACTTAGGGCACACTTAGGTAACACTTGAGGCACACTTAGTTAACACTTAGGGCACACTTAGGTAACACTTAGGGCATACTTAGGTAACACTTAGGTAACACTTAGGTAACACTTAGGTAACACTTAGGTAACACTTAGGTAACACTTAGGGCACACTTAGTTAACACTTAGGGCACACTTAGGTAACACTTAGGTAACACTTAGGTAACACTTAGGGCACACTTAGGTAACACTTAGGGCACACTTAGGTAACACTTATGTAACACTTAGGTAACATTTATGTAACACTTAGGTAACACTTAGGTAACACTTAGGTAACACTTAGGTAACACTTAGGGCACACTTAGGTAACACTTAGGGCACACTTAGGTAACACTTAGG
Source organism: Sacculina carcini (assembly GCA_916048095.2). Lineage (NCBI taxonomy): Eukaryota > Metazoa > Arthropoda > Thecostraca > Sacculinidae > Sacculina > Sacculina carcini. The sequence continues at coordinate 172,506 of OU696586.1, forward strand.
TAACACTTGAGGCACACTTAGTTAACACTTAGGGCACACTTAGGTAACACTTAGGGCACACTTAGGTAACACTTAGGTAACACTTAGGTAACACTTAGGTAACACTTAGGTAACACTTAGGTAACACTTAGGTAACACTTAGGGCACACTTAGTTAACACTTAGGGCACACTTAGGTAACACTTAGGTAACACTTAGGGCACACTTAGGTAACACTTAGGGCACACTTAGGTAACACTTATGTAACACTTAGGGCACACTTAGGTAACACTTAGGGCATACTTAGGTAACACTTAGGTAACACTTAGGGCACACTTATGTAACACTTATGTAACACTTAGGTAACATTTATGTAACACTTAGGTAACACTTAGGGCACACTTAGGTAACACTTAGGGCACACTTAGGTAACACTTAGGGCACACTTAGGTAACACTTAGGGCACACTTAGGTAACACTTAGGGCACACTTAGGTAACACTTAGGTAACACTTGAGGCACAATTAGTTAACACTTAGGGCACACTTAGGTAACACTTAGGGCATACTTAGGTAACACTTAGGTAACACTTAGGTAACACTTAGGTAACACTTAGGTAACACTTAGGGCACACTTAGGTAACACTTAGGTAACACTTGAGGCACACTTAGTTAACACTTAGGGCACACTTAGGTAACACTTAGGGCATACTTAGGTAACACTTAGGTAACACTTAGGTAACACTTAGGTAACACTTAGGTAACACTTAGGTAACACTTAGGTAACACTTAGGTAACACTTAGGGTACACTTAGTTAACACTTAGGGCACACTTAGGTAACACTTAGGTAACACTTAGGGTACACTTAGTTAACACTTAGGGCACACTTAGGTAACACTTAGTTAACACTTAGGGTACACTTAGGTAACACTTAGGTAACACTTAGGTAACACTTAGGTAACACTTAGGTAACACTTAGGTAAGACTTAGGTAACACTTAGGTAACACTTAGGGTACACTTAGGTAACACTTAGGGTACACTTAGGTAACACTTAGGTAACACTTAGGTAACACTTAGGACACACTTAGGTAACACTTAGGTAACACTTAGGTAACACTTAGGTAACACTTAGGGCACACTTAGGTAACACTTAGGGCACACTTAGGTAACACTTATGTAACACTTAGGTAACATTCATGTAACACTTAGGTAACACTTAGGGCACACTTAGGTAACACTTAGGGCACACTTAGGTAACACTTAGGGCATACTTAGGTAACACTTAGGTAACACTTAGGTAACACTTAGGTAACACTTAGGTAACACTTAGGTAACACTTAGGTAACACTTAGGGCACACTTAGTTAACACTTAGGGCACACTTAGGTAACACTTAGGTAACACTTAGGTAACACTTAGGGCACACTTAGGTAACACTTAGGGCACACTTAGGTAACACTTATGTAACATTTATGTAACACTTAGGTAACACTTAGGTAACACTTAGGTAACACTTAGGTAACACTTAGGGCACACTTAGGTAACACTTAGGGCACACTTAGGTAACACTTAGGTAACACTTGAGGCACACTTAGTTAACACTTAGGGCACACTTAGGTAACACTTAGGGCATACTTAGGTAACACTTAGGTAACACTTAGGTAACACTTAGGTAACACTTAGGTAACACTTAGGTAACACTTAGGTAACACTTAGGGCACACTTAGTTAACACTTAGGGCACACTTAGGTAACACTTAGGTAACACTTAGGGCACACTTAGGTAACACTTAGGTAACACTTAGGTAACACTTAGGGCACACTTAGGTAACACTTAGGGCACACTTAGGTAACACTTAGGTAACACTTGAGGCACACTTAGTTAACACTTAGGGCACACTTAGGTAACACTTAGGGCATACTTAGGTAACACTTAGGTAACACTTAGGTAACACTTAGGTAACACTTAGGTAACACTTAGGTAACACTTAGGGCACACTTAGGTAACACTTAGGGCACACTTAGGTAACACTTATGTAACACTTAGGGCACACTTAGGTAACACTTAGGGCACACTTAGGTAACACTTAGGTAACACTTAGGGCACACTTAGGTAACACTTATGTAACACTTAGGTAACATTTATGTAACACTTAGGTAACACTTGAGGCACACTTAGTTAACACTTAGGGCACACTTAGGTAACACTTAGGGCATACTTAGGTAACACTTAGGTAACACTTAGGTAACACTTAGGTAACACTTAGGGCACACTTAGTTAACACTTAGGGCACACTTAGGTAACACTTAGGTAACACTTAGGGCACACTTAGGTAACACTTAGGGCACACTTAGGTAACACTTATGTAACACTTAGGGCACACTTAGGTAACACTTAGGGCATACTTAGGTAACACTTAGGTAACACTTAGGGCACACTTATGTAACACTTATGTAACACTTAGGTAACATTTATGTAACACTTAGGTAACACTTGAGGCACACTTAGTTAACACTTAGGGCACACTTAGGTAACACTTAGGGCATACTTAGGTAACACTTAGGTAACACTTAGGTAACACTTAGGTAACACTTAGGTAACACTTAGGGTACACTTAGTTAACACTTAGGGCACACTTAGGTAACACTTAGGTAACACTTAGGGTACACTTAGTTAACACTTAGGGCACACTTAGGTAACACTTAGTTAACACTTAGGGTACACTTAGGTAACACTTAGGTAACACTTAGGTAACACTTAGGTAACACTTAGGTAACACTTAGGTAAGACTTAGGTAACACTTAGGTAACACTTAGGGTACACTTAGGTAACACTTAGGGTACACTTAGGTAACACTTAGGTAACACTTAGGTAACACTTAGGACACACTTAGGTAACACTTAGGTAACACTTAGGTAACACTTAGGGCACACTTAGGTAACACTTAGGGCACACTTAGGTAACACTTAGGGCATACTTAGGTAACACTTAGGTAACACTTAGGTAACACTTAGGTAACACTTAGGTAACACTTAGGTAACACTTAGGTAACACTTAGGGCACACTTAGTTAACACTTAGGGCACACTTAGGTAACACTTAGGTAACACTTAGGTAACACTTAGGGCACACTTAGGTAACACTTAGGGCACACTTAGGTAACACTTATGTAACACTTAGGTAACATTTATGTAACACTTAGGTAACACTTAGGTAACACTTAGGTAACACTTAGGTAACACTTAGGGCACACTTAGGTAACACTTAGGGCACACTTAGGTAACACTTAGGTAACACTTGAGGCACACTTAGTTAACACTTAGGGCACACTTAGGTAACACTTAGGGCATACTTAGGTAACACTTAGGTAACACTTAGGTAACACTTAGGTAACACTTAGGTAACACTTAGGTAACACTTAGGTAACACTTAGGGCACACTTAGTTAACACTTAGGGCACACTTAGGTAACACTTAGGTAACACTTAGGGCACACTTAGGTAACACTTAGGGCACACTTAGGTAACACTTATGTAACACTTAGGGCACACTTAGGTAACACTTAGGGCATACTTAGGTAACACTTAGGTAACACTTAGGGCACACTTATGTAACACTTATGTAACACTTAGGTAACATTTATGTAACACTTAGGTAACACTTAGGGCACACTTAGGTAACACTTAGGGCACACTTAGGTAACACTTAGGGCACACTTAGGTAACACTTAGGGCACACTTAGGTAACACTTAGGGCACACTTAGGTAACACTTAGGTAACACTTGAGGCACAATTAGTTAACACTTAGGGCACACTTAGGTAACACTTAGGGCATACTTAGGTAACACTTAGGTAACACTTAGGTAACACTTAGGTAACACTTAGGTAACACTTAGGTAACACTTAGGTAACACTTAGGGCACACTTAGTTAACACTTAGGGCACACTTAGGTAACACTTAGGTAACACTTAGGGCACACTTAGGTAACACTTAGGGCACACTTAGGTAACACTTATGTAACACTTAGGGCACACTTAGGTAACACTTAGGGCATACTTAGGTAACACTTAGGTAACACTTAGGGCACACTTATGTAACACTTATGTAACACTTAGGTAACATTTATGTAACACTTAGGTAACACTTAGGGCACACTTAGGTAACACTTAGGGCACACTTAGGTAACACTTAGGGCACACTTAGGTAACACTTAGGGCACACTTAGGTAACACTTAGGGCACACTTAGGTAACACTTAGGTAACACTTGAGGCACAATTAGTTAACACTTAGGGCACACTTAGGTAACACTTAGGGCATACTTAGGTAACACTTAGGTAACACTTAGGTAACACTTAGGTAACACTTAGGTAACACTTAGGGCACACTTAGGTAACACTTAGGTAACACTTGAGGCACACTTAGTTAACACTTAGGGCACACTTAGGTAACACTTAGGGCATACTTAGGTAACACTTAGGTAACACTTAGGTAACACTTAGGTAACACTTAGGTAACACTTAGGTAACACTTAGGTAACACTTAGGTAACACTTAGGGTACACTTAGTTAACACTTAGGGCACACTTAGGTAACACTTAGGTAACACTTAGGGTACACTTAGTTAACACTTAGGGCACACTTAGGTAACACTTAGTTAACACTTAGGGTACACTTAGGTAACACTTAGGTAACACTTAGGTAACACTTAGGTAACACTTAGGTAACACTTAGGTAAGACTTAGGTAACACTTAGGTAACACTTAGGGTACACTTAGGTAACACTTAGGGTACACTTAGGTAACACTTAGGTAACACTTAGGTAACACTTAGGACACACTTAGGTAACACTTAGGTAACACTTAGGTAACACTTAGGTAACACTTAGGGCACACTTAGGTAACACTTAGGGCACACTTAGGTAACACTTATGTAACACTTAGGTAACATTCATGTAACACTTAGGTAACACTTAGGGCACACTTAGGTAACACTTAGGGCACACTTAGGTAACACTTAGGGCATACTTAGGTAACACTTAGGTAACACTTAGGTAACACTTAGGTAACACTTAGGTAACACTTAGGTAACACTTAGGTAACACTTAGGGCACACTTAGTTAACACTTAGGGCACACTTAGGTAACACTTAGGTAACACTTAGGTAACACTTAGGGCACACTTAGGTAACACTTAGGGCACACTTAGGTAACACTTATGTAACACTTAGGTAACATTTATGTAACACTTAGGTAACACTTAGGTAACACTTAGGTAACACTTAGGTAACACTTAGGGCACACTTAGGTAACACTTAGGGCACACTTAGGTAACACTTAGGTAACACTTGAGGCACACTTAGTTAACACTTAGGGCACACTTAGGTAACACTTAGGGCATACTTAGGTAACACTTAGGTAACACTTAGGTAACACTTAGGTAACACTTAGGTAACACTTAGGTAACACTTAGGTAACACTTAGGGCACACTTAGTTAACACTTAGGGCACACTTAGGTAACACTTAGGTAACACTTAGGGCACACTTAGGTAACACTTAGGGCACACTTAGGTAACACTTATGTAACACTTAGGGCACACTTAGGTAACACTTAGGGCATACTTAGGTAACACTTAGGTAACACTTAGGGCACACTTATGTAACACTTATGTAACACTTAGGTAACATTTATGTAACACTTAGGTAACACTTAGGGCACACTTAGGTAACACTTAGGGCACACTTAGGTAACACTTAGGGCACACTTAGGTAACACTTAGGGCACACTTAGGTAACACTTAGGGCACACTTAGGTAACACTTAGGTAACACTTGAGGCACAATTAGTTAACACTTAGGGCACACTTAGGTAACACTTAGGGCATACTTAGGTAACACTTAGGTAACACTTAGGTAACACTTAGGTAACACTTAGGTAACACTTAGGTAACACTTAGGTAACACTTAGGGCACACTTAGTTAACACTTAGGGAACACTTAGGTAACACTTAGGTAACACTTAGGTAACACTTAGGGCACACTTAGGTAACACTTAGGGCATACTTAGGTAACACTTAGGTAACACTTAGGTAACACTTAGGTAACACTTAGGTAACACTTAGGTAACACTTAGGTAACACTTAGGGCACACTTAGTTAACACTTAGGGCACACTTAGGTAACACTTAGGTAACACTTAGGGCACACTTAGGTAACACTTAGGGCACACTTAGGTAACACTTATGTAACACTTAGGGCACACTTAGGTAACACTTAGGGCATACTTAGGTAACACTTAGGTAACACTTAGGGCACACTTATGTAACACTTATGTAACACTTAGGTAACATTTATGTAACACTTAGGTAACACTTGAGGCACACTTAGTTAACACTTAGGGCACACTTAGGTAACACTTAGGGCATACTTAGGTAACACTTAGGTAACACTTAGGTAACACTTAGGTAACACTTAGGTAACACTTAGGTAACACTTAGGTAACACTTAGGTAACACTTAGGGTACACTTAGTTAACACTTAGGGCACACTTAGGTAACACTTAGGTAACACTTAGGGTACACTTAGTTAACACTTAGGGCACACTTAGGTAACACTTAGTTAACACTTAGGGTACACTTAGGTAACACTTAGGTAACACTTAGGTAACACTTAGGTAACACTTAGGTAACACTTAGGTAAGACTTAGGTAACACTTAGGTAACACTTAGGGTACACTTAGGTAACACTTAGGGTACACTTAGGTAACACTTAGGTAACACTTAGGTAACACTTAGGACACACTTAGGTAACACTTAGGTAACACTTAGGTAACACTTAGGTAACACTTAGGGTACACTTAGGTAACACTTAGGGTACACTTAGGTAACACTTAGGTAACACTTAGGTAACACTTAGGACACACTTAGGTAACACTTAGGTAACACTTAGGTAACACTTAGGTAACACTTAGGGCACACTTAGGTAACACTTAGGGCACACTTAGGTAACACTTATGTAACACTTAGGTAACATTCATGTAACACTTAGGTAACACTTGAGGCACACTTAGTTAACACTTAGGGCACACTTAGGTAACACTTAGGGCACACTTAGGTAACACTTAGGGCACACTTAGGTAACACTTAGGGCACACTTATGTAACACTTATGTAACACTTAGGTAACATTTATGTAACACTTAGGTAACACTTGAGGCACACTTAGTTAACACTTAGGGCACACTTAGGTAACACTTAGGGCATACTTAGGTAACACTTAGGTAACACTTAGGTAACACTTAGGTAACACTTAGGTAACACTTAGGTAACACTTAGGTAACACTTAGGTAACACTTAGGGTACACTTAGTTAACACTTAGGGCACACTTAGGTAACACTTAGGTAACACTTAGGGTACACTTAGTTAACACTTAGGGCACACTTAGGTAACACTTAGTTAACACTTAGGGTACACTTAGGTAACACTTAGGTAACACTTAGGTAACACTTAGGTAACACTTAGGTAACACTTAGGTAACACTTAGGTAACACTTAGGGCACACTTAGTTAACACTTAGGGCACACTTAGGTAACACTTAGGTAACACTTAGGTAACACTTAGGGCACACTTAGGTAACACTTAGGGCACACTTAGGTAACACTTATGTAACACTTAGGTAACATTTATGTAACACTTAGGTAACACTTAGGTAACACTTAGGTAACACTTAGGTAACACTTAGGGCACACTTAGGTAACACTTAGGGCACACTTAGGTAACACTTAGGTAACACTTGAGGCACACTTAGTTAACACTTAGGGCACACTTAGGTAACACTTAGGGCATACTTAGGTAACACTTAGGTAACACTTAGGTAACACTTAGGTAACACTTAGGTAACACTTAGGTAACACTTAGGTAACACTTAGGGCACACTTAGTTAACACTTAGGGCACACTTAGGTAACACTTAGGTAACACTTAGGGCACACTTAGGTAACACTTAGGTAACACTTAGGTAACACTTAGGGCACACTTAGGTAACACTTAGGGCACACTTAGGTAACACTTAGGTAACACTTGAGGCACACTTAGTTAACACTTAGGGCACACTTAGGTAACACTTAGGGCATACTTAGGTAACACTTAGGTAACACTTAGGTAACACTTAGGTAACACTTAGGTAACACTTAGGTAACACTTAGGGCACACTTAGGTAACACTTAGGGCACACTTAGGTAACACTTATGTAACACTTAGGGCACACTTAGGTAACACTTAGGGCACACTTAGGTAACACTTAGGTAACACTTAGGGCACACTTATGTAACACTTATGTAACACTTAGGTAACATTTATGTAACACTTAGGTAACACTTGAGGCACACTTAGTTAACACTTAGGGCACACTTAGGTAACACTTAGGGCATACTTAGGTAACACTTAGGTAACACTTAGGTAACACTTAGGTAACACTTAGGGCACACTTAGTTAACACTTAGGGCACACTTAGGTAACACTTAGGTAACACTTAGGGCACACTTAGGTAACACTTAGGGCACACTTAGGTAACACTTATGTAACACTTAGGGCACACTTAGGTAACACTTAGGGCATACTTAGGTAACACTTAGGTAACACTTAGGGCACACTTATGTAACACTTATGTAACACTTAGGTAACATTTATGTAACACTTAGGTAACACTTGAGGCACACTTAGTTAACACTTAGGGCACACTTAGGTAACACTTAGGGCATACTTAGGTAACACTTAGGTAACACTTAGGTAACACTTAGGTAACACTTAGGTAACACTTAGGTAACACTTAGGTAACACTTAGGTAACACTTAGGGTACACTTAGTTAACACTTAGGGCACACTTAGGTAACACTTAGGTAACACTTAGGGTACACTTAGTTAACACTTAGGGCACACTTAGGTAACACTTAGTTAACACTTAGGGTACACTTAGGTAACACTTAGGTAACACTTAGGTAACACTTAGGTAACACTTAGGTAACACTTAGGTAAGACTTAGGTAACACTTAGGTAACACTTAGGGTACACTTAGGTAACACTTAGGGTACACTTAGGTAACACTTAGGTAACACTTAGGTAACACTTAGGACACACTTAGGTAACACTTAGGTAACACTTAGGTAACACTTAGGTAACACTTAGGGCACACTTAGGTAACACTTAGGGCACACTTAGGTAACACTTATGTAACACTTAGGTAACATTCATGTAACACTTAGGTAACACTTAGGGCACACTTAGGTAACACTTAGGGCACACTTAGGTAACACTTAGGGCATACTTAGGTAACACTTAGGTAACACTTAGGTAACACTTAGGTAACACTTAGGTAACACTTAGGTAACACTTAGGTAACACTTAGGGCACACTTAGTTAACACTTAGGGCACACTTAGGTAACACTTAGGTAACACTTAGGTAACACTTAGGGCACACTTAGGTAACACTTAGGGCACACTTAGGTAACACTTATGTAACACTTAGGTAACATTTATGTAACACTTAGGTAACACTTAGGTAACACTTAGGTAACACTTAGGTAACACTTAGGGCACACTTAGGTAACACTTAGGGCACACTTAGGTAACACTTAGGTAACACTTGAGGCACACTTAGTTAACACTTAGGGCACACTTAGGTAACACTTAGGGCATACTTAGGTAACACTTAGGTAACACTTAGGTAACACTTAGGTAACACTTAGGTAACACTTAGGTAACACTTAGGTAACACTTAGGGCACACTTAGTTAACACTTAGGGCACACTTAGGTAACACTTAGGTAACACTTAGGGCACACTTAGGTAACACTTAGGGCACACTTAGGTAACACTTATGTAACACTTAGGGCACACTTAGGTAACACTTAGGGCATACTTAGGTAACACTTAGGTAACACTTAGGTAACACTTATGTAACACTTATGTAACACTTAGGTAACATTTATGTAACACTTAGGTAACACTTAGGGCACACTTAGGTAACACTTAGGGCACACTTAGGTAACACTTAGGGCACACTTAGGTAACACTTAGGGCACACTTAGGTAACACTTAGGGCACACTTAGGTAACACTTAGGTAACACTTGAGGCACAATTAGTTAACACTTAGGGCACACTTAGGTAACACTTAGGGCATACTTAGGTAACACTTAGGTAACACTTAGGTAACACTTAGGTAACACTTAGGTAACACTTAGGTAACACTTAGGTAACACTTAGGGCACACTTAGTTAACACTTAGGGCACACTTAGGTAACACTTAGGTAACACTTAGGGCACACTTAGGTAACACTTAGGGCACACTTAGGTAACACTTATGTAACACTTAGGGCACACTTAGGTAACACTTAGGGCATACTTAGGTAACACTTAGGTAACACTTAGGGCACACTTATGTAACACTTATGTAACACTTAGGTAACATTTATGTAACACTTAGGTAACACTTAGGGCACACTTAGGTAACACTTAGGGCACACTTAGGTAACACTTAGGGCACACTTAGGTAACACTTAGGGCACACTTAGGTAACACTTAGGGCACACTTAGGTAACACTTAGGTAACACTTGAGGCACAATTAGTTAACACTTAGGGCACACTTAGGTAACACTTAGGGCATACTTAGGTAACACTTAGGTAACACTTAGGTAACACTTAGGTAACACTTAGGTAACACTTAGGGCACACTTAGGTAACACTTAGGTAACACTTGAGGCACACTTAGTTAACACTTAGGGCACACTTAGGTAACACTTAGGGCATACTTAGGTAACACTTAGGTAACACTTAGGTAACACTTAGGTAACACTTAGGTAACACTTAGGTAACACTTAGGTAACACTTAGGTAACACTTAGGGTACACTTAGTTAACACTTAGGGCACACTTAGGTAACACTTAGGTAACACTTAGGGTACACTTAGTTAACACTTAGGGCACACTTAGGTAACACTTAGTTAACACTTAGGGTACACTTAGGTAACACTTAGGTAACACTTAGGTAACACTTAGGTAACACTTAGGTAACACTTAGGTAAGACTTAGGTAACACTTAGGTAACACTTAGGGTACACTTAGGTAACACTTAGGGTACACTTAGGTAACACTTAGGTAACACTTAGGTAACACTTAGGACACACTTAGGTAACACTTAGGTAACACTTAGGTAACACTTAGGTAACACTTAGGGCACACTTAGGTAACACTTAGGGCACACTTAGGTAACACTTATGTAACACTTAGGTAACATTCATGTAACACTTAGGTAACACTTAGGGCACACTTAGGTAACACTTAGGGCACACTTAGGTAACACTTAGGGCATACTTAGGTAACACTTAGGTAACACTTAGGTAACACTTAGGTAACACTTAGGTAACACTTAGGTAACACTTAGGTAACACTTAGGGCACACTTAGTTAACACTTAGGGCACACTTAGGTAACACTTAGGTAACACTTAGGTAACACTTAGGGCACACTTAGGTAACACTTAGGGCACACTTAGGTAACACTTATGTAACACTTAGGTAACATTTATGTAACACTTAGGTAACACTTAGGTAACACTTAGGTAACACTTAGGTAACACTTAGGGCACACTTAGGTAACACTTAGGGCACACTTAGGTAACACTTAGGTAACACTTGAGGCACACTTAGTTAACACTTAGGGCACACTTAGGTAACACTTAGGGCATACTTAGGTAACACTTAGGTAACACTTAGGTAACACTTAGGTAACACTTAGGTAACACTTAGGTAACACTTAGGGCACACTTAGGTAACACTTAGGGCACACTTAGGTAACACTTATGTAACACTTAGGGCACACTTAGGTAACACTTAGGGCATACTTAGGTAACACTTAGGTAACACTTAGGGCACACTTATGTAACACTTATGTAACACTTAGGTAACATTTATGTAACACTTAGGTAACACTTGAGGCACACTTAGTTAACACTTAGGGCACACTTAGGTAACACTTAGGGCATACTTAGGTAACACTTAGGTAACACTTAGGTAACACTTAGGTAACACTTAGGGCACACTTAGTTAACACTTAGGGCACACTTAGGTAACACTTAGGTAACACTTAGGGCACACTTAGGTAACACTTAGGGCACACTTAGGTAACACTTATGTAACACTTAGGGCACACTTAGGTAACACTTAGGGCATACTTAGGTAACACTTAGGTAACACTTAGGGCACACTTATGTAACACTTATGTAACACTTAGGTAACATTTATGTAACACTTAGGTAACACTTGAGGCACACTTAGTTAACACTTAGGGCACACTTAGGTAACACTTAGGGCATACTTAGGTAACACTTAGGTAACACTTAGGTAACACTTAGGTAACACTTAGGTAACACTTAGGTAACACTTAGGTAACACTTAGGTAACACTTAGGGTACACTTAGTTAACACTTAGGGCACACTTAGGTAACACTTAGGTAACACTTAGGGTACACTTAGTTAACACTTAGGGCACACTTAGGTAACACTTAGTTAACACTTAGGGTACACTTAGGTAACACTTAGGTAACACTTAGGTAACACTTAGGTAACACTTAGGTAACACTTAGGTAAGACTTAGGTAACACTTAGGTAACACTTAGGGTACACTTAGGTAACACTTAGGGTACACTTAGGTAACACTTAGGTAACACTTAGGTAACACTTAGGACACACTTAGGTAACACTTAGGTAACACTTAGGTAACACTTAGGTAACACTTAGGGCACACTTAGGTAACACTTAGGGCACACTTAGGTAACACTTATGTAACACTTAGGTAACATTCATGTAACACTTAGGTAACACTTAGGGCACACTTAGGTAACACTTAGGGCACACTTAGGTAACACTTAGGGCATACTTAGGTAACACTTAGGTAACACTTAGGTAACACTTAGGTAACACTTAGGTAACACTTAGGTAACACTTAGGTAACACTTAGGGCACACTTAGTTAACACTTAGGGCACACTTAGGTAACACTTAGGTAACACTTAGGTAACACTTAGGGCACACTTAGGTAACACTTAGGGCACACTTAGGTAACACTTATGTAACACTTAGGTAACATTTATGTAACACTTAGGTAACACTTAGGTAACACTTAGGTAACACTTAGGTAACACTTAGGGCACACTTAGGTAACACTTAGGGCACACTTAGGTAACACTTAGGTAACACTTGAGGCACACTTAGTTAACACTTAGGGCACACTTAGGTAACACTTAGGGCATACTTAGGTAACACTTAGGTAACACTTAGGTAACACTTAGGTAACACTTAGGTAACACTTAGGTAACACTTAGGTAACACTTAGGGCACACTTAGTTAACACTTAGGGCACACTTAGGTAACACTTAGGTAACACTTAGGGCACACTTAGGTAACACTTAGGGCACACTTAGGTAACACTTATGTAACACTTAGGGCACACTTAGGTAACACTTAGGGCATACTTAGGTAACACTTAGGTAACACTTAGGGCACACTTATGTAACACTTATGTAACACTTAGGTAACATTTATGTAACACTTAGGTAACACTTAGGGCACACTTAGGTAACACTTAGGGCACACTTAGGTAACACTTAGGGCACACTTAGGTAACACTTAGGGCACACTTAGGTAACACTTAGGGCACACTTAGGTAACACTTAGGTAACACTTGAGGCACAATTAGTTAACACTTAGGGCACACTTAGGTAACACTTAGGGCACACTTAGGTAACACTTAGGTAACACTTAGGTAACACTTAGGTAACACTTAGGTAACACTTAGGTAACACTTAGGTAACACTTAGGGCACACTTAGTTAACACTTAGGGCACACTTAGGTAACACTTAGGTAACACTTAGGGCACACTTAGGTAACACTTAGGGCACACTTAGGTAACACTTATGTAACACTTAGGGCACACTTAGGTAACACTTAGGGCATACTTAGGTAACACTTAGGTAACACTTAGGGCACACTTATGTAACACTTATGTAACACTTAGGTAACATTTATGTAACACTTAGGTAACACTTAGGGCACACTTAGGTAACACTTAGGGCACACTTAGGTAACACTTAGGGCACACTTAGGTAACACTTAGGGCACACTTAGGTAACACTTAGGGCACACTTAGGTAACACTTAGGTAACACTTGAGGCACAATTAGTTAACACTTAGGGCACACTTAGGTAACACTTAGGGCATACTTAGGTAACACTTAGGTAACACTTAGGTAACACTTAGGTAACACTTAGGTAACACTTAGGGCACACTTAGGTAACACTTAGGTAACACTTGAGGCACACTTAGTTAACACTTAGGGCACACTTAGGTAACACTTAGGGCATACTTAGGTAACACTTAGGTAACACTTAGGTAACACTTAGGTAACACTTAGGTAACACTTAGGTAACACTTAGGTAACACTTAGGTAACACTTAGGGTACACTTAGTTAACACTTAGGGCACACTTAGGTAACACTTAGGTAACACTTAGGGTACACTTAGTTAACACTTAGGGCACACTTAGGTAACACTTAGTTAACACTTAGGGTACACTTAGGTAACACTTAGGTAACACTTAGGTAACACTTAGGTAACACTTAGGTAACACTTAGGTAAGACTTAGGTAACACTTAGGTAACACTTAGGGTACACTTAGGTAACACTTAGGGTACACTTAGGTAACACTTAGGTAACACTTAGGTAACACTTAGGACACACTTAGGTAACACTTAGGTAACACTTAGGTAACACTTAGGTAACACTTAGGGCACACTTAGGTAACACTTAGGGCACACTTAGGTAACACTTATGTAACACTTAGGTAACATTCATGTAACACTTAGGTAACACTTAGGGCACACTTAGGTAACACTTAGGGCACACTTAGGTAACACTTAGGGCATACTTAGGTAACACTTAGGTAACACTTAGGTAACACTTAGGTAACACTTAGGTAACACTTAGGTAACACTTAGGTAACACTTAGGGCACACTTAGTTAACACTTAGGGCACACTTAGGTAACACTTAGGTAACACTTAGGTAACACTTAGGGCACACTTAGGTAACACTTAGGGCACACTTAGGTAACACTTATGTAACACTTAGGTAACATTTATGTAACACTTAGGTAACACTTAGGTAACACTTAGGTAACACTTAGGTAACACTTAGGGCACACTTAGGTAACACTTAGGGCACACTTAGGTAACACTTAGGTAACACTTGAGGCACACTTAGTTAACACTTAGGGCACACTTAGGTAACACTTAGGGCATACTTAGGTAACACTTAGGTAACACTTAGGTAACACTTAGGTAACACTTAGGTAACACTTAGGTAACACTTAGGTAACACTTAGGGCACACTTAGTTAACACTTAGGGCACACTTAGGTAACACTTAGGTAACACTTAGGGCACACTTAGGTAACACTTAGGGCACACTTAGGTAACACTTATGTAACACTTAGGGCACACTTAGGTAACACTTAGGGCATACTTAGGTAACACTTAGGTAACACTTAGGGCACACTTATGTAACACTTATGTAACACTTAGGTAACATTTATGTAACACTTAGGTAACACTTAGGGCACACTTAGGTAACACTTAGGGCACACTTAGGTAACACTTAGGGCACACTTAGGTAACACTTAGGGCACACTTAGGTAACACTTAGGGCACACTTAGGTAACACTTAGGTAACACTTGAGGCACAATTAGTTAACACTTAGGGCACACTTAGGTAACACTTAGGGCATACTTAGGTAACACTTAGGTAACACTTAGGTAACACTTAGGTAACACTTAGGTAACACTTAGGTAACACTTAGGTAACACTTAGGTAACACTTAGGGCACACTTAGTTAACACTTAGGGAACACTTAGGTAACACTTAGGTAACACTTAGGTAACACTTAGGGCACACTTAGGTAACACTTAGGGCATACTTAGGTAACACTTAGGTAACACTTAGGTAACACTTAGGTAACACTTAGGTAACACTTAGGTAACACTTAGGTAACACTTAGGGCACACTTAGTTAACACTTAGGGCACACTTAGGTAACACTTAGGTAACACTTAGGGCACACTTAGGTAACACTTAGGGCACACTTAGGTAACACTTATGTAACACTTAGGGCACACTTAGGTAACACTTAGGGCATACTTAGGTAACACTTAGGTAACACTTAGGGCACACTTATGTAACACTTATGTAACACTTAGGTAACATTTATGTAACACTTAGGTAACACTTGAGGCACACTTAGTTAACACTTAGGGCACACTTAGGTAACACTTAGGGCATACTTAGGTAACACTTAGGTAACACTTAGGTAACACTTAGGTAACACTTAGGTAACACTTAGGTAACACTTAGGTAACACTTAGGTAACACTTAGGGTACACTTAGTTAACACTTAGGGCACACTTAGGTAACACTTAGGTAACACTTAGGGTACACTTAGTTAACACTTAGGGCACACTTAGGTAACACTTAGTTAACACTTAGGGTACACTTAGGTAACACTTAGGTAACACTTAGGTAACACTTAGGTAACACTTAGGTAACACTTAGGTAAGACTTAGGTAACACTTAGGTAACACTTAGGGTACACTTAGGTAACACTTAGGGTACACTTAGGTAACACTTAGGTAACACTTAGGTAACACTTAGGACACACTTAGGTAACACTTAGGTAACACTTAGGTAACACTTAGGTAACACTTAGGGCACACTTAGGTAACACTTAGGGCACACTTAGGTAACACTTATGTAACACTTAGGTAACATTCATGTAACACTTAGGTAACACTTAGGGCACACTTAGGTAACACTTAGGGCACACTTAGGTAACACTTAGGGCATACTTAGGTAACACTTAGGTAACACTTAGGTAACACTTAGGTAACACTTAGGTAACACTTAGGTAACACTTAGGTAACACTTAGGTAACACTTAGGGCACACTTAGTTAACACTTAGGGCACACTTAGGTAACACTTAGGTAACACTTAGGTAACACTTAGGGCACACTTAGGTAACACTTAGGGCACACTTAGGTAACACTTATGTAACACTTAGGTAACATTTATGTAACACTTAGGTAACACTTAGGTAACACTTAGGTAACACTTAGGTAACACTTAGGGCACACTTAGGTAACACTTAGGGCACACTTAGGTAACACTTAGGTAACACTTGAGGCACACTTAGTTAACACTTAGGGCACACTTAGGTAACACTTAGGGCATACTTAGGTAACACTTAGGTAACACTTAGGTAACACTTAGGTAACACTTAGGTAACACTTAGGTAACACTTAGGTAACACTTAGGGCACACTTAGTTAACACTTAGGGCACACTTAGGTAACACTTAGGTAACACTTAGGGCACACTTAGGTAACACTTAGGGCACACTTAGGTAACACTTATGTAACACTTAGGGCACACTTAGGTAACACTTAGGGCATACTTAGGTAACACTTAGGTAACACTTAGGGCACACTTATGTAACACTTATGTAACACTTAGGTAACATTTATGTAACACTTAGGTAACACTTAGGGCACACTTAGGTAACACTTAGGGCACACTTAGGTAACACTTAGGGCACACTTAGGTAACACTTAGGGCACACTTAGGTAACACTTAGGGCACACTTAGGTAACACTTAGGTAACACTTGAGGCACAATTAGTTAACACTTAGGGCACACTTAGGTAACACTTAGGGCATACTTAGGTAACACTTAGGTAACACTTAGGTAACACTTAGGTAACACTTAGGTAACACTTAGGTAACACTTAGGTAACACTTAGGGCACACTTAGTTAACACTTAGGGAACACTTAGGTAACACTTAGGTAACACTTAGGTAACACTTATGTAACACTTAGGTAACATTTATGTAACACTTAGGTAACACTTAGGGCACACTTAGGTAACACTTAGGGCACACTTAGGCAACACTTAGGGCACACTTAGGTAACACTTAGGGCACACTTAGGTAACACTTAGGGTACACTTAGGTAACACTTAGGTAACACTTAGGGCACACTTAGGTAACACTTAGGTAACACTTAGGGCACACTTAGGTAACACTTAGGGCATACTTAGGTAACACTTATGTAACACTTAGGTAACATTTATGTAACACTTAGGTAACACTTAGGTAACACTTAGGTAACACTTAGGTAACACTTAGGGCACACTTAGGTAACACTTAGGGCACACTTAGGTAACACTTAGGTAACACTTGAGGCACACTTAGTTAACACTTAGGGCACACTTAGGTAACACTTAGGGCATACTTAGGTAACACTTAGGTAACACTTAGGTAACACTTAGGTAACACTTAGGTAACACTTAGGTAACACTTAGGTAACACTTAGGGCACACTTAGTTAACACTTAGGGCACACTTAGGTAACACTTAGGTAACACTTAGGTAACACTTAGGGCACACTTAGGTAACACTTAGGGCACACTTAGGGCACACTTAGGTAACACTTAGGGCACACTTAGGTAACACTTAGGTAACACTTGGGTAACACTTAGGTAACACTTAGGTAACACTTATGTAACACTTAGGTAACACTTAGGTAACACTTAGGTAACACTTAGGTAACACTTAGGTAACACTTAGGGCACACTTAGTTAACACTTAGGGAACACTTAGGTAACACTTAGGTAACACTTAGGTAACACTTAGGGCACACTTAGGTAACACTTAGGGCACACTTAGGTAACACTTATGTAACACTTAGGTAACATTTATGTAACACTTAGGTAACACTTAGGGCACACTTAGGTAACACTTAGGGCACACTTAGGCAACACTTAGGGCACACTTAGGTAACACTTAGGGCACACTTAGGTAACACTTAGGGTACACTTAGGTAACACTTAGGTAACACTTAGGGCACACTTAGGTAACACTTAGGGCACACTTAGGTAACACTTATGTAACACTTAGGTAACATTTATGTAACACTTAGGTAACACTTAGGTAACACTTAGGGTACACTTAGGTAACACTTAGGTAACACTTAGGTAACACTTAGGTAACACTTAGGTAACACTTAGGTAACACTTAGGTAACACTTAGGTAAGACTTAGGTAACACTTAGGTAACACTTAGGGTACACTTAGGTAACACTTAGGGTACACTTAGGTAACACTTGGGTAACACTTAGGTAACACTTGGGACACACTTAGGTAACACTTAGGTAACACTTAGGTAACACTTAGGTAACACTTAGGGCACACTTAGGTAACACTTAGGGCACACTTAGGTAACACTTATGTAACACTTAGGTAACATTCATGTAACACTTAGGTAACACTTAGGGCACACTTAGGTAACACTTAGGGCACACTTAGGTAACACTTAGGTAACACTTAGGGCACACTAGGTAACACTTAGGGTACACTTAGGTAACACTTAGGTAACACTTAGGGCACACTTAGGTAACACTTAGGGCACACTTAGGTAACACTTATGTAACACTTAGGTAACATTTATGTAACACTTAGGTAACACTTAGGTAACACTTAGGTAACACTTAGGTAACACTTAGGGCACACTTAGGTAACACTTAGGGCACACTTAGGTAACACTTAGGTAACACTTGAGGCACACTTAGTTAACACTTAGGGCACACTTAGGTAACACTTAGGGCATACTTAGGTAACACTTAGGTAACACTTAGGTAACACTTAGGTAACACTTAGGTAACACTTAGGTAACACTTAGGGTACACTTAGTTAACACTTAGGGCACACTTAGGTAACACTTAGGTAACACTTAGGTAACACTTAGGTAACACTTAGGTAACACTTAGGGTACACTTAGGGCACACTTAGGTAACACTTAGGGCACACTTAGGTAACACTTATGTAACACTTAGGTAACATTCATGTAACACTTAGGTAACACTTAGGGCACACTTAGGTAACACTTAGGGCACACTTAGGTAACACTTAGGTAACACTTAGGGCACACTTAGGGCACACTTAGGCAACACTTAGGGCACACTTAGGTAACACTTAGGGCACACTTAGGTAACACTTAGGGTACACTTAGGTAACACTTAGGTAACACTTAGGGCACACTTAGGTAACACTTAGGGCACACTTAGGTAACACTTATGTAACACTTAGGTAACATTTATGTAACACTTAGGTAACACTTAGGTAACACTTAGGGTACACTTAGGTAACACTTAGGTAACACTTAGGTAACACTTAGGTAACACTTAGGTAACACTTAGGTAACACTTAGGTAACACTTAGGTAAGACTTAGGTAACACTTAGGTAACACTTAGGGTACACTTAGGTAACACTTAGGGTACACTTAGGTAACACTTGGGTAACACTTAGGTAACACTTGGGACACACTTAGGTAACACTTAGGTAACACTTAGGTAACACTTAGGTAACACTTAGGGCACACTTAGGTAACACTTAGGGCACACTTAGGTAACACTTATGTAACACTTAGGTAACATTCATGTAACACTTAGGTAACACTTAGGGCACACTTAGGTAACACTTAGGGCACACTTAGGTAACACTTAGGTAACACTTAGGGCACACTAGGTAACACTTAGGGCACACTTAGGTAACACTTATGTAACACTTAGGTAACATTTATGTAACACTTAGGTAACACTTAGGTAACACTTAGGTAACACTTAGGTAACACTTAGGGCACACTTAGGTAACACTTAGGGCACACTTAGGTAACACTTAGGTAACACTTGAGGCACACTTAGTTAACACTTAGGGCACACTTAGGTAACACTTAGGGCATACTTAGGTAACACTTAGGTAACACTTAGGTAACACTTAGGTAACACTTAGGTAACACTTAGGTAACACTTAGGGTACACTTAGTTAACACTTAGGGCACACTTAGGTAACACTTAGGTAACACTTAGGTAACACTTAGGGCACACTTAGGTAACACTTAGGGCACACTTAGGTAACACTTATGTAACACTTAGGTAACATTTATGTAACACTTAGGTAACACTTAGGTAACACTTAGGTAACACTTAGGTAACACTTAGGGCACACTTAGGTAACACTTAGGGCACACTTAGGTAACACTTAGGGCACACTTAGGTAACACTTAGGTAACATTTAGGTAACACTTAGGTAACACTTAGGTAACACTTAGGGCACACTTAGGGCACACTTAGGTAACACTTAGGTAACACTTAGGTAACACTTAGGTAACACTTGGGTAACACTTAGGTAACACTTAGGTAACACTTATGTAACACTTAGGTAACACTTAGGTAACACTTAGGTAACACTTAGGTAACACTTAGGTAACACTTAGGTAACACTTAGGTAACACTTAGGTAACACTTAGGTAACACTTAGGGCACACTTAGGGCACACTTAGGTAACACTTATGTAACACTTAGGTAACACTTAGGTAACACTTAGGGCACACTTAGGTAACACTTAGGGCACACTTAGGTAACACTTAGGTAACACTTGAGGCACACTTAGTTAACACTTAGGGCACACTTAGGTAACACTTAGGGCATACTTAGGTAACACTTAGGTAACACTTAGGTAACACTTAGGTAACACTTAGGTAACACTTAGGTAACACTTAGGTAACACTTAGGTAACACTTAGGTAACACTTAGGGCACACTTAGTTAACACTTAGGGAACACTTAGGTAACACTTAGGTAACACTTAGGTAACACTTAGGGCACACTTAGGTAACACTTAGGGCACACTTAGGTAACACTTATGTAACACTTAGGTAACATTTATGTAACACTTAGGTAACACTTAGGGCACACTTAGGTAACACTTAGGGCACACTTAGGCAACACTTAGGGCACACTTAGGTAACACTTAGGGCACACTTTGGTAACACTTAGGGTACACTTAGGTAACACTTAGGTAACACTTAGGGCACACTTAGGTAACACTTAGGTAACACTTAGGGCACACTTAGGTAACACTTAGGGCACACTTAGGTAACACTTATGTAACACTTAGGTAACATTTATGTAACACTTAGGTAACACTTAGGTAACACTTAGGTAACACTTAGGTAACACTTAGGGCACACTTAGGTAACACTTAGGTAACACTTATGTAACACTTAGGTAACACTTAGGTAACACTTAGGGCACACTTAGGTAACACTTAGGGCACACTTAGGTAACACTTAGGTAACACTTGAGGCACACTTAGTTAACACTTAGGGCACACTTAGGTAACACTTAGGGCATACTTAGGTAACACTTAGGTAACACTTAGGTAACACTTAGGTAACACTTAGGTAACACTTAGGTAACACTTAGGTAACACTTAGGTAACACTTAGGTAACACTTAGGTAACACTTAGGGCACACTTAGTTAACACTTAGGGAACACTTAGGTAACACTTAGGTAACACTTAGGTAACACTTAGGGCACACTTAGGTAACACTTAGGGCACACTTAGGTAACACTTATGTAACACTTAGGTAACATTTATGTAACACTTAGGTAACACTTAGGGCACACTTAGGTAACACTTAGGGCACACTTAGGCAACACTTAGGGCACACTTAGGTAACACTTAGGGCACACTTTGGTAACACTTAGGGTACACTTAGGTAACACTTAGGTAACACTTAGGGCACACTTAGGTAACACTTAGGTAACACTTAGGGCACACTTAGGTAACACTTAGGGCACACTTAGGTAACACTTATGTAACACTTAGGTAACATTTATGTAACACTTAGGTAACACTTAGGTAACACTTAGGTAACACTTAGGTAACACTTAGGGCACACTTAGGTAACACTTAGGGCACACTTAGGTAACACTTAGGTAACACTTGAGGCACACTTAGTTAACACTTAGGGCACACTTAGGTAACACTTAGGGCATACTTAGGTAACACTTAGGTAACACTTAGGTAACACTTAGGTAACACTTAGGTAACACTTAGGTAACACTTAGGGCACACTTAGTTAACACTTAGGGCACACTTAGGTAACACTTAGGTAACACTTAGGTAACACTTAGGGCACACTTAGGTAACACTTAGGGCACACTTAGGTAACACTTATGTAACACTTAGGTAACATTTATGTAACACTTAGGTAACACTTAGGTAACACTTAGGTAACACTTAGGTAACACTTAGGGCACACTTAGGTAACACTTAGGGCACACTTAGGTAACACTTAGGTAACACTTGAGGCACACTTAGTTAACACTTAGGGCACACTTAGGTAACACTTAGGGCATACTTAGGTAACACTTAGGTAACACTTAGGTAACACTTAGGTAACACTTAGGTAACACTTAGGTAACACTTAGGTAACACTTAGGTAACACTTAGGGCACACTTAGTTAACACTTAGGGCACACTTAGGTAACACTTAGGTAACACTTAGGGCACACTTAGGTAACACTTAGGGCACACTTAGGTAACACTTAGGTAACACTTAGGTAACACTTAGGTAACACTTAGGTAAGACTTAGGTAACACTTAGGTAACACTTAGGGTACACTTAGGTAACACTTAGGGTACACTTAGGTAACACTTGGGTAACACTTAGGTAACACTTGGGACACACTTAGGTAACACTTAGGTAACACTTAGGTAACACTTAGGTAACACTTAGGGCACACTTAGGTAACACTTAGGGCACACTTAGGTAACACTTATGTAACACTTAGGTAACATTCATGTAACACTTAGGTAACACTTAGGGCACACTTAGGTAACACTTAGGGCACACTTAGGTAACACTTAGGTAACACTTAGGGCACACTAGGTAACACTTAGGGTACACTTAGGTAACACTTAGGTAACACTTAGGGCACACTTAGGTAACACTTAGGGCACACTTAGGTAACACTTATGTAACACTTAGGTAACATTTATGTAACACTTAGGTAACACTTAGGTAACACTTAGGTAACACTTAGGTAACACTTAGGGCACACTTAGGTAACACTTAGGGCACACTTAGGTAACACTTAGGTAACACTTGAGGCACACTTAGTTAACACTTAGGGCACACTTAGGTAACACTTAGGGCATACTTAGGTAACACTTAGGTAACACTTAGGTAACACTTAGGTAACACTTAGGTAACACTTAGGTAACACTTAGGGTACACTTAGTTAACACTTAGGGCACACTTAGGTAACACTTAGGTAACACTTAGGTAACACTTAGGGCACACTTAGGTAACACTTAGGGCACACTTAGGTAACACTTATGTAACACTTAGGTAACATTTATGTAACACTTAGGTAACACTTAGGTAACACTTAGGTAACACTTAGGTAACACTTAGGGCACACTTAGGTAACACTTAGGGCACACTTAGGTAACACTTAGGGCACACTTAGGTAACACTTAGGTAACACTTAGGTAACACTTAGGTAACACTTAGGTAACACTTAGGGCACACTTAGGGCACACTTAGGTAACACTTAGGTAACACTTAGGTAACACTTAGGTAACACTTGGGTAACACTTAGGTAACACTTAGGTAACACTTATGTAACACTTAGGTAACACTTAGGTAACACTTAGGTAACACTTAGGTAACACTTAGGTAACACTTAGGTAACACTTAGGTAACACTTAGGTAACACTTAGGTAACACTTAGGGCACACTTAGGGCACACTTAGGTAACACTTATGTAACACTTAGGTAACACTTAGGTAACACTTAGGGCACACTTAGGTAACACTTAGGGCACACTTAGGTAACACTTAGGTAACACTTGAGGCACACTTAGTTAACACTTAGGGCACACTTAGGTAACACTTAGGGCATACTTAGGTAACACTTAGGTAACACTTAGGTAACACTTAGGTAACACTTAGGTAACACTTAGGTAACACTTAGGTAACACTTAGGGCACACTTAGTTAACACTTAGGGAACACTTAGGTAACACTTAGGTAACACTTAGGTAACACTTAGGGCACACTTAGGTAACACTTAGGGCACACTTAGGTAACACTTATGTAACACTTAGGTAACATTTATGTAACACTTAGGTAACACTTAGGGCACACTTAGGTAACACTTAGGGCACACTTAGGCAACACTTAGGGCACACTTAGGTAACACTTAGGGCACACTTAGGTAACACTTAGGGTACACTTAGGTAACACTTAGGTAACACTTAGGGCACACTTAGGTAACACTTAGGTAACACTTAGGGCACACTTAGGTAACACTTAGGGCACACTTAGGTAACACTTATGTAACACTTAGGTAACATTTATGTAACACTTAGGTAACACTTAGGTAACACTTAGGTAACACTTAGGTAACACTTAGGGCACACTTAGGTAACACTTAGGGCACACTTAGGTAACACTTAGGTAACACTTGAGGCACACTTAGTTAACACTTAGGGCACACTTAGGTAACACTTAGGGCATACTTAGGTAACACTTAGGTAACACTTAGGTAACACTTAGGTAACACTTAGGTAACACTTAGGTAACACTTAGGGCACACTTAGTTAACACTTAGGGCACACTTAGGTAACACTTAGGTAACACTTAGGTAACACTTAGGGCACACTTAGGTAACACTTAGGGCACACTTAGGTAACACTTATGTAACACTTAGGTAACATTTATGTAACACTTAGGTAACACTTTGGTAACACTTAGGTAACACTTAGGTAACACTTAGGTAACACTTAGGGCACACTTAGGTAACACTTAGGTAACAATTGAGGCACACTTAGTTAACACTTAGGGCACACTTAGGTAACACTTAGGGCATACTTAGGTAACACTTAGGTAACACTTAGGTAACACTTAGGTAACACTTAGGTAACACTTAGGTAACACTTAGGTAACACTTAGGGCACACTTAGTTAACACTTAGGGCACACTTAGGTAACACTTAGGTAACACTTAGGGCACACTTAGGTAACACTTAGGGCACACTTAGGTAACACTTATGTAACACTTAGGGCACACTTAGGTAACACTTAGGGCATACTTAGGTAACACTTAGGTAACACTTAGGGCACACTTATGTAACACTTATGTAACACTTAGGTAACATTTATGTAACACTTAGGTAACACTTAGGGCACACTTAGGTAACACTTAGGGCACACTTAGGTAACACTTAGGGCACACTTAGGTAACACTTAGGGCACACTTAGGTAACACTTAGGGCACACTTAGGTAACACTTAGGTAACACTTGAGGCACAATTAGTTAACACTTAGGGCACACTTAGGTAACACTTAGGGCATACTTAGGTAACACTTAGGTAACACTTAGGTAACACTTAGGTAACACTTAGGTAACACTTAGGGCACACTTAGGTAACACTTAGGTAACACTTGAGGCACACTTAGTTAACACTTAGGGCACACTTAGGTAACACTTAGGGCATACTTAGGTAACACTTAGGTAACACTTAGGTAACACTTAGGTAACACTTAGGTAACACTTAGGTAACACTTAGGTAACACTTAGGTAACACTTAGGGTACACTTAGTTAACACTTAGGGCACACTTAGGTAACACTTAGGTAACACTTAGGGTACACTTAGTTAACACTTAGGGCACACTTAGGTAACACTTAGTTAACACTTAGGGCACACTTAGGTAACACTTAGGTAACACTTAGGTAACACTTAGGTAACACTTAGGTAACACTTAGGTAAGACTTAGGTAACACTTAGGTAACACTTAGGGTACACTTAGGTAACACTTAGGGTACACTTAGGTAACACTTAGGTAACACTTAGGTAACACTTAGGACACACTTAGGTAACACTTAGGTAACACTTAGGTAACACTTAGGTAACACTTAGGGCACACTTAGGTAACACTTAGGGCACACTTAGGCAACACTTAGGGCACACTTAGGTAACACTTAGGGCACACTTAGGTAACACTTAGGGTACACTTAGGTAACACTTAGGTAACACTTAGGGCACACTTAGGTAACACTTAGGTAACACTTAGGGCACACTTAGGTAACACTTAGGGCACACTTAGGTAACACTTATGTAACACTTAGGTAACATTTATGTAACACTTAGGTAACACTTAGGTAACAC
The DNA here is from genome assembly GCA_916048095.2 of Sacculina carcini. Lineage (NCBI taxonomy): Eukaryota > Metazoa > Arthropoda > Thecostraca > Sacculinidae > Sacculina > Sacculina carcini. The sequence goes on from OU696586.1 coordinate 199,646, forward strand.
TTAGGTAACACTTAGGTAACACTTAGGGCACACTTAGGTAACACTTAGGGCACACTTAGGTAACACTTAGGTAACACTTGTGGCACACTTAGTTAACACTTAGGGCACACTTAGGTAACACTTAGGGCATACTTAGGTAACACTTAGGTAACACTTAGGTAACACTTAGGTAACACTTAGGTAACACTTAGGTAACACTTAGGGCACACTTAGTTAACACTTAGGGCACACTTAGGTAACACTTAGGTAACACTTAGGTAACACTTAGGGCACACTTAGGTAACACTTAGGGCACACTTAGGTAACACTTATGTAACACTTAGGTAACATTTATGTAACACTTAGGTAACACTTTGGTAACACTTAGGTAACACTTAGGTAACACTTAGGTAACACTTAGGGCACACTTAGGTAACACTTAGGTAACAATTGAGGCACACTTAGTTAACACTTAGGGCACACTTAGGTAACACTTAGGGCATACTTAGGTAACACTTAGGTAACACTTAGGTAACACTTAGGTAACACTTAGGTAACACTTAGGTAACACTTAGGTAACACTTAGGGCACACTTAGTTAACACTTAGGGCACACTTAGGTAACACTTAGGTAACACTTAGGGCACACTTAGGTAACACTTAGGGCACACTTAGGTAACACTTATGTAACACTTAGGGCACACTTAGGTAACACTTAGGGCATACTTAGGTAACACTTAGGTAACACTTAGGGCACACTTATGTAACACTTATGTAACACTTAGGTAACATTTATGTAACACTTAGGTAACACTTAGGGCACACTTAGGTAACACTTAGGGCACACTTAGGTAACACTTAGGGCACACTTAGGTAACACTTAGGGCACACTTAGGAAACACTTAGGGCACACTTAGGTAACACTTAGGTAACACTTGAGGCACAATTAGTTAACACTTAGGGCACACTTAGGTAACACTTAGGGCATACTTAGGTAACACTTAGGTAACACTTAGGTAACACTTAGGTAACACTTAGGTAACACTTAGGGCACACTTAGGTAACACTTAGGTAACACTTGAGGCACACTTAGTTAACACTTAGGGCACACTTAGGTAACACTTAGGGCATACTTAGGTAACACTTAGGTAACACTTAGGTAACACTTAGGTAACACTTAGGTAACACTTAGGGCACACTTAGGGCACACTTAGGTAACACTTAGGTAACACTTAGGTAACACTTAGGTAACACTTGGGTAACACTTAGGTAACACTTAGGTAACACTTATGTAACACTTAGGTAACACTTAGGTAACACTTAGGTAACACTTAGGTAACACTTAGGTAACACTTAGGTAACACTTAGGTAACACTTAGGTAACACTTAGGTAACACTTAGGGCACACTTAGGGCACACTTAGGTAACACTTATGTAACACTTAGGTAACACTTAGGTAACACTTAGGGCACACTTAGGTAACACTTAGGGCACACTTAGGTAACACTTAGGTAACACTTGAGGCACACTTAGTTAACACTTAGGGCACACTTAGGTAACACTTAGGGCATACTTAGGTAACACTTAGGTAACACTTAGGTAACACTTAGGTAACACTTAGGTAACACTTAGGTAACACTTAGGTAACACTTAGGGCACACTTAGTTAACACTTAGGGAACACTTAGGTAACACTTAGGTAACACTTAGGTAACACTTAGGGCACACTTAGGTAACACTTAGGGCACACTTAGGTAACACTTATGTAACACTTAGGTAACATTTATGTAACACTTAGGTAACACTTAGGGCACACTTAGGTAACACTTAGGGCACACTTAGGCAACACTTAGGGCACACTTAGGTAACACTTAGGGCACACTTAGGTAACACTTAGGGTACACTTAGGTAACACTTAGGTAACACTTAGGGCACACTTAGGTAACACTTAGGTAACACTTAGGGCACACTTAGGTAACACTTAGGGCACACTTAGGTAACACTTATGTAACACTTAGGTAACATTTATGTAACACTTAGGTAACACTTAGGTAACACTTAGGTAACACTTAGGTAACACTTAGGGCACACTTAGGTAACACTTAGGGCACACTTAGGTAACACTTAGGTAACACTTGAGGCACACTTAGTTAACACTTAGGGCACACTTAGGTAACACTTAGGGCATACTTAGGTAACACTTAGGTAACACTTAGGTAACACTTAGGTAACACTTAGGTAACACTTAGGTAACACTTAGGGCACACTTAGTTAACACTTAGGGCACACTTAGGTAACACTTAGGTAACACTTAGGTAACACTTAGGGCACACTTAGGTAACACTTAGGGCACACTTAGGTAACACTTATGTAACACTTAGGTAACATTTATGTAACACTTAGGTAACACTTTGGTAACACTTAGGTAACACTTAGGTAACACTTAGGTAACACTTAGGGCACACTTAGGTAACACTTAGGTAACAATTGAGGCACACTTAGTTAACACTTAGGGCACACTTAGGTAACACTTAGGGCATACTTAGGTAACACTTAGGTAACACTTAGGTAACACTTAGGTAACACTTAGGTAACACTTAGGTAACACTTAGGTAACACTTAGGGCACACTTAGTTAACACTTAGGGCACACTTAGGTAACACTTAGGTAACACTTAGGGCACACTTAGGTAACACTTAGGGCACACTTAGGTAACACTTATGTAACACTTAGGGCACACTTAGGTAACACTTAGGGCATACTTAGGTAACACTTAGGTAACACTTAGGGCACACTTATGTAACACTTATGTAACACTTAGGTAACATTTATGTAACACTTAGGTAACACTTAGGGCACACTTAGGTAACACTTAGGGCACACTTAGGTAACACTTAGGGCACACTTAGGTAACACTTAGGGCACACTTAGGTAACACTTAGGGCACACTTAGGTAACACTTAGGTAACACTTGAGGCACAATTAGTTAACACTTAGGGCACACTTAGGTAACACTTAGGGCATACTTAGGTAACACTTAGGTAACACTTAGGTAACACTTAGGTAACACTTAGGTAACACTTAGGGCACACTTAGGTAACACTTAGGTAACACTTGAGGCACACTTAGTTAACACTTAGGGCACACTTAGGTAACACTTAGGGCATACTTAGGTAACACTTAGGTAACACTTAGGTAACACTTAGGTAACACTTAGGTAACACTTAGGTAACACTTAGGTAACACTTAGGTAACACTTAGGGCACACTTAGTTAACACTTAGGGCACACTTAGGTAACACTTAGGTAACACTTAGGGTACACTTAGTTAACACTTAGGGCACACTTAGGTAACACTTAGTTAACACTTAGGGTACACTTAGGTAACACTTAGGTAACACTTAGGTAACACTTAGGTAACACTTAGGTAACACTTAGGTAAGACTTAGGTAACACTTAGGTAACACTTAGGGTACACTTAGGTAACACTTAGGGTACACTTAGGTAACACTTAGGTAACACTTAGGTAACACTTAGGACACACTTAGGTAACACTTAGGTAACACTTAGGTAACACTTAGGTAACACTTAGGGCACACTTAGGTAACACTTAGGGCACACTTAGGCAACACTTAGGGCACACTTAGGTAACACTTAGGGCACACTTAGGTAACACTTAGGGTACACTTAGGTAACACTTAGGTAACACTTAGGGCACACTTAGGTAACACTTAGGTAACACTTAGGGCACACTTAGGTAACACTTAGGGCACACTTAGGTAACACTTATGTAACACTTAGGTAACATTTATGTAACACTTAGGTAACACTTAGGTAACACTTAGGTAACACTTAGGTAACACTTAGGGCACACTTAGGTAACACTTAGGGCACACTTAGGTAACACTTAGGTAACACTTGAGGCACACTTAGTTAACACTTAGGGCACACTTAGGTAACACTTAGGGCATACTTAGGTAACACTTAGGTAACACTTAGGTAACACTTAGGTAACACTTAGGTAACACTTAGGTAACACTTAGGGCACACTTAGTTAACACTTAGGGCACACTTAGGTAACACTTAGGTAACACTTAGGTAACACTTAGGGCACACTTAGGTAACACTTAGGGCACACTTAGGTAACACTTATGTAACACTTAGGTAACATTTATGTAACACTTAGGTAACACTTTGGTAACACTTAGGTAACACTTAGGTAACACTTAGGTAACACTTAGGGCACACTTAGGTAACACTTAGGTAACAATTGAGGCACACTTAGTTAACACTTAGGGCACACTTAGGTAACACTTAGGGCATACTTAGGTAACACTTAGGTAACACTTAGGTAACACTTAGGTAACACTTAGGTAACACTTAGGTAACACTTAGGTAACACTTAGGGCACACTTAGTTAACACTTAGGGCACACTTAGGTAACACTTAGGTAACACTTAGGGCACACTTAGGTAACACTTAGGGCACACTTAGGTAACACTTATGTAACACTTAGGGCACACTTAGGTAACACTTAGGGCATACTTAGGTAACACTTAGGTAACACTTAGGGCACACTTATGTAACACTTATGTAACACTTAGGTAACATTTATGTAACACTTAGGTAACACTTAGGGCACACTTAGGTAACACTTAGGGCACACTTAGGTAACACTTAGGGCACACTTAGGTAACACTTAGGGCACACTTAGGAAACACTTAGGGCACACTTAGGTAACACTTAGGTAACACTTGAGGCACAATTAGTTAACACTTAGGGCACACTTAGGTAACACTTAGGGCATACTTAGGTAACACTTAGGTAACACTTAGGTAACACTTAGGTAACACTTAGGTAACACTTAGGGCACACTTAGGTAACACTTAGGTAACACTTGAGGCACACTTAGTTAACACTTAGGGCACACTTAGGTAACACTTAGGGCATACTTAGGTAACACTTAGGTAACACTTAGGTAACACTTAGGTAACACTTAGGTAACACTTAGGTAACACTTAGGTAACACTTAGGTAACACTTAGGGTACACTTAGTTAACACTTAGGGCACACTTAGGTAACACTTAGGTAACACTTAGGGTACACTTAGTTAACACTTAGGGCACACTTAGGTAACACTTAGTTAACACTTAGGGTACACTTAGGTAACACTTAGGTAACACTTAGGTAACACTTAGGTAACACTTAGGTAACACTTAGGTAAGACTTAGGTAACACTTAGGTAACACTTAGGGTACACTTAGGTAACACTTAGGGTACACTTAGGTAACACTTAGGTAACACTTAGGTAACACTTAGGACACACTTAGGTAACACTTAGGTAACACTTAGGTAACACTTAGGTAACACTTAGGGCACACTTAGGTAACACTTAGGGCACACTTAGGTAACACTTATGTAACACTTAGGTAACATTCATGTAACACTTAGGTAACACTTAGGGCACACTTAGGTAACACTTAGGGCACACTTAGGTAACACTTAGGGCATACTTAGGTAACACTTAGGTAACACTTAGGTAACACTTAGGTAACACTTAGGTAACACTTAGGTAACACTTAGGTAACACTTAGGGCACACTTAGTTAACACTTAGGGCACACTTAGGTAACACTTAGGTAACACTTAGGTAACACTTAGGGCACACTTAGGTAACACTTAGGGCACACTTAGGTAACACTTATGTAACACTTAGGTAACATTTATGTAACACTTAGGTAACACTTAGGTAACACTTAGGTAACACTTAGGTAACACTTAGGGCACACTTAGGTAACACTTAGGGCACACTTAGGTAACACTTAGGTAACACTTGAGGCACACTTAGTTAACACTTAGGGCACACTTAGGTAACACTTAGGGCATACTTAGGTAACACTTAGGTAACACTTAGGTAACACTTAGGTAACACTTAGGTAACACTTAGGTAACACTTAGGTAACACTTAGGGCACACTTAGTTAACACTTAGGGCACACTTAGGTAACACTTAGGTAACACTTAGGGCACACTTAGGTAACACTTAGGGCACACTTAGGTAACACTTATGTAACACTTAGGGCACACTTAGGTAACACTTAGGGCATACTTAGGTAACACTTAGGTAACACTTAGGGCACACTTATGTAACACTTATGTAACACTTAGGTAACATTTATGTAACACTTAGGTAACACTTAGGGCACACTTAGGTAACACTTAGGGCACACTTAGGTAACACTTAGGGCACACTTAGGTAACACTTAGGGCACACTTAGGTAACACTTAGGGCACACTTAGGTAACACTTAGGTAACACTTGAGGCACAATTAGTTAACACTTAGGGCACACTTAGGTAACATTTATGTAACACTTAGGTAACACTTAGGTAACACTTAGGTAACACTTAGGTAACACTTAGGGCACACTTAGGTAACACTTAGGTAACACTTGAGGCACACTTAGTTAACACTTAGGGCACACTTAGGTAACACTTAGGGCATACTTAGGTAACACTTAGGTAACACTTAGGTAACACTTAGGTAACACTTAGGTAACACTTAGGTAACACTTAGGTAACACTTAGGTAACACTTAGGGTACACTTAGGTAACACTTAGGGCACACTTAGGTAACACTTAGGTAACACTTAGGGTACACTTAGTTAACACTTAGGGCACACTTAGGTAACACTTAGTTAACACTTAGGGTACACTTAGGTAACACTTAGGTAACACTTAGGTAACACTTAGGTAACACTTAGGTAACACTTAGGTAAGACTTAGGTAACACTTAGGTAACACTTAGGGTACACTTAGGTAACACTTAGGGTACACTTAGGTAACACTTAGGTAACACTTAGGTAACACTTAGGACACACTTAGGTAACACTTAGGTAACACTTAGGTAACACTTAGGTAACACTTAGGGCACACTTAGGTAACACTTAGGGCACACTTAGGTAACACTTATGTAACACTTAGGTAACATTCATGTAACACTTAGGTAACACTTAGGGCACACTTAGGTAACACTTAGGGCACACTTAGGTAACACTTGAGGCACACTTAGTTAACACTTAGGGCACACTTAGGTAACACTTAGGGCATACTTAGGTAACACTTAGGTAACACTTAGGTAACACTTAGGTAACACTTAGGTAACACTTAGGTAACACTTAGGGCACACTTAGTTAACACTTAGGGCACACTTAGGTAACACTTAGGTAACACTTAGGTAACACTTAGGGCACACTTAGGTAACACTTAGGGCACACTTAGGTAACACTTATGTAACACTTAGGTAACATTTATGTAACACTTAGGTAACACTTAGGTAACACTTAGGTAACACTTAGGTAACACTTAGGGCACACTTAGGTAACACTTAGGGCACACTTAGGTAACACTTAGGTAACACTTGAGGCACACTTAGTTAACACTTAGGGCACACTTAGGTAACACTTAGGGCATACTTAGGTAACACTTAGGTAACACTTAGGTAACACTTAGGTAACACTTAGGTAACACTTAGGTAACACTTAGGTAACACTTAGGGCACACTTAGTTAACACTTAGGGCACACTTAGGTAACACTTAGGTAACACTTAGGGCACACTTAGGTAACACTTAGGGCACACTTAGGTAACACTTATGTAACACTTAGGGCACACTTAGGTAACACTTAGGGCATACTTAGGTAACACTTAGGTAACACTTAGGGCACACTTATGTAACACTTATGTAACACTTAGGTAACATTTATGTAACACTTAGGTAACACTTAGGGCACACTTAGGTAACACTTAGGGCACACTTAGGTAACACTTAGGGCACACTTAGGTAACACTTAGGGCACACTTAGGTAACACTTAGGGCACACTTAGGTAACACTTAGGTAACACTTGAGGCACAATTAGTTAACACTTAGGGCACACTTAGGTAACACTTAGGGCATACTTAGGTAACACTTAGGTAACACTTAGGTAACACTTAGGTAACACTTAGGTAACACTTAGGGCACACTTAGGTAACACTTAGGTAACACTTGAGGCACACTTAGTTAACACTTAGGGCACACTTAGGTAACACTTAGGGCATACTTAGGTAACACTTAGGTAACACTTAGGTAACACTTAGGTAACACTTAGGTAACACTTAGGTAACACTTAGGTAACACTTAGGTAACACTTAGGGTACACTTAGTTAACACTTAGGGCACACTTAGGTAACACTTAGGTAACACTTAGGGTACACTTAGTTAACACTTAGGGCACACTTAGGTAACACTTAGTTAACACTTAGGGTACACTTAGGTAACACTTAGGTAACACTTAGGTAACACTTAGGTAACACTTAGGTAACACTTAGGTAAGACTTAGGTAACACTTAGGTAACACTTAGGGTACACTTAGGTAACACTTAGGGTACACTTAGGTAACACTTAGGTAACACTTAGGTAACACTTAGGACACACTTAGGTAACACTTAGGTAACACTTAGGTAACACTTAGGTAACACTTAGGGCACACTTAGGTAACACTTAGGGCACACTTAGGTAACACTTATGTAACACTTAGGTAACATTCATGTAACACTTAGGTAACACTTAGGGCACACTTAGGTAACACTTAGGGCACACTTAGGTAACACTTAGGGCATATTTAGGTAACACTTAGGTAACACTTAGGTAACACTTAGGTAACACTTAGGTAACACTTAGGTAACACTTAGGTAACACTTAGGGCACACTTAGTTAACACTTAGGGCACACTTAGGTAACACTTAGGTAACACTTAGGTAACACTTAGGGCACACTTAGGTAACACTTAGGGCACACTTAGGTAACACTTATGTAACACTTAGGTAACATTTATGTAACACTTAGGTAACACTTAGGTAACACTTAGGTAACACTTAGGTAACACTTAGGGCACACTTAGGTAACACTTAGGGCACACTTAGGTAACACTTAGGTAACACTTGAGGCACACTTAGTTAACACTTAGGGCACACTTAGGTAACACTTAGGGCATACTTAGGTAACACTTAGGTAACACTTAGGTAACACTTAGGTAACACTTAGGTAACACTTAGGTAACACTTAGGTAACACTTAGGGCACACTTAGTTAACACTTAGGGCACACTTAGGTAACACTTAGGTAACACTTAGGGCACACTTAGGTAACACTTAGGGCACACTTAGGTAACACTTATGTAACACTTAGGGCACACTTAGGTAACACTTAGGGCATACTTAGGTAACACTTAGGTAACACTTAGGGCACACTTATGTAACACTTATGTAACACTTAGGTAACATTTATGTAACACTTAGGTAACACTTAGGGCACACTTAGGTAACACTTAGGGCACACTTAGGTAACACTTAGGGCACACTTAGGTAACACTTAGGGCACACTTAGGTAACACTTAGGGCACACTTAGGTAACACTTAGGTAACACTTGAGGCACAATTAGTTAACACTTAGGGCACACTTAGGGCACACTTAGGTAACACTTATGTAACACTTAGGTAACATTCATGTAACACTTAGGTAACACTTAGGGCACACTTAGGTAACACTTAGGGCACACTTAGGTAACACTTGAGGCACACTTAGTTAACACTTAGGGCACACTTAGGTAACACTTAGGGCATACTTAGGTAACACTTAGGTAACACTTAGGTAACACTTAGGTAACACTTAGGTAACACTTAGGTAACACTTAGGGCACACTTAGTTAACACTTAGGGCACACTTAGGTAACACTTAGGTAACACTTAGGTAACACTTAGGGCACACTTAGGTAACACTTAGGGCACACTTAGGTAACACTTAGGGCACACTTAGGTAACACTTATGTAACACTTAGGTAACATTCATGTAACACTTAGGTAACACTTAGGGCACACTTAGGTAACACTTAGGGCACACTTAGGTAACACTTAGGGCATACTTAGGTAACACTTAGGTAACACTTAGGTAACACTTAGGTAACACTTAGGTAACACTTAGGTAACACTTAGGTAACACTTAGGGCACACTTAGTTAACACTTAGGGCACACTTAGGTAACACTTAGGTAACACTTAGGTAACACTTAGGGCACACTTAGGTAACACTTAGGGCACACTTAGGTAACACTTATGTAACACTTAGGTAACATTTATGTAACACTTAGGTAACACTTAGGTAACACTTAGGTAACACTTAGGTAACACTTAGGGCACACTTAGGTAACACTTAGGGCACACTTAGGTAACACTTAGGTAACACTTGAGGCACACTTAGTTAACACTTAGGGCACACTTAGGTAACACTTAGGGCATACTTAGGTAACACTTAGGTAACACTTAGGTAACACTTAGGTAACACTTAGGTAACACTTAGGTAACACTTAGGTAACACTTAGGGCACACTTAGTTAACACTTAGGGCACACTTAGGTAACACTTAGGTAACACTTAGGGCACACTTAGGTAACACTTAGGGCACACTTAGGTAACACTTATGTAACACTTAGGGCACACTTAGGTAACACTTAGGGCATACTTAGGTAACACTTAGGTAACACTTAGGGCACACTTATGTAACACTTATGTAACACTTAGGTAACATTTATGTAACACTTAGGTAACACTTAGGGCACACTTAGGTAACACTTAGGGCACACTTAGGTAACACTTAGGGCACACTTAGGTAACACTTAGGGCACACTTAGGTAACACTTAGGGCACACTTAGGTAACACTTAGGTAACACTTGAGGCACAATTAGTTAACACTTAGGGCACACTTAGGTAACACTTAGGGCATACTTAGGTAACACTTAGGTAACACTTAGGTAACACTTAGGTAACACTTAGGTAACACTTAGGGCACACTTAGGTAACACTTAGGTAACACTTGAGGCACACTTAGTTAACACTTAGGGCACACTTAGGTAACACTTAGGGCATACTTAGGTAACACTTAGGTAACACTTAGGTAACACTTAGGTAACACTTAGGTAACACTTAGGTAACACTTAGGTAACACTTAGGTAACACTTAGGGTACACTTAGTTAACACTTAGGGCACACTTAGGTAACACTTAGGTAACACTTAGGGTACACTTAGTTAACACTTAGGGCACACTTAGGTAACACTTAGTTAACACTTAGGGTACACTTAGGTAACACTTAGGTAACACTTAGGTAACACTTAGGTAACACTTAGGTAACACTTAGGTAAGACTTAGGTAACACTTAGGTAACACTTAGGGTACACTTAGGTAACACTTAGGGTACACTTAGGTAACACTTAGGTAACACTTAGGTAACACTTAGGACACACTTAGGTAACACTTAGGTAACACTTAGGTAACACTTAGGTAACACTTAGGGCACACTTAGGTAACACTTAGGGCACACTTAGGTAACACTTATGTAACACTTAGGTAACATTCATGTAACACTTAGGTAACACTTAGGGCACACTTAGGTAACACTTAGGGCACACTTAGGTAACACTTGAGGCACACTTAGTTAACACTTAGGGCACACTTAGGTAACACTTAGGGCATACTTAGGTAACACTTAGGTAACACTTAGGTAACACTTAGGTAACACTTAGGTAACACTTAGGTAACACTTAGGGCACACTTAGTTAACACTTAGGGCACACTTAGGTAACACTTAGGTAACACTTAGGTAACACTTAGGGCACACTTAGGTAACACTTAGGGCACACTTAGGTAACACTTATGTAACACTTAGGTAACATTTATGTAACACTTAGGTAACACTTAGGTAACACTTGGGTAACACTTAGGTAACACTTAGGGCACACTTAGGTAACACTTAGGGCACACTTAGGTAACACTTAGGTAACACTTGAGGCACACTTAGTTAACACTTAGGGCACACTTAGGTAACACTTAGGGCATACTTAGGTAACACTTAGGTAACACTTAGGTAACACTTAGGTAACACTTAGGTAACACTTAGGTAACACTTAGGTAACACTTAGGGCACACTTAGTTAACACTTAGGGCACACTTAGGTAACACTTAGGTAACACTTAGGGCACACTTAGGTAACACTTAGGGCACACTTAGGTAACACTTATGTAACACTTAGGGCACACTTAGGTAACACTTAGGGCATACTTAGGTAACACTTAGGTAACACTTAGGGCACACTTATGTAACACTTATGTAACACTTAGGTAACATTTATGTAACACTTAGGTAACACTTAGGGCACACTTAGGTAACACTTAGGGCACACTTAGGTAACACTTAGGGCACACTTAGGTAACACTTAGGGCACACTTAGGTAACACTTAGGGCACACTTAGGTAACACTTAGGTAACACTTGAGGCACAATTAGTTAACACTTAGGGCACACTTAGGTAACACTTAGGGCATACTTAGGTAACACTTAGGTAACACTTAGGTAACACTTAGGTAACACTTAGGTAACACTTAGGGCACACTTAGGTAACACTTAGGTAACACTTGAGGCACACTTAGTTAACACTTAGGGCACACTTAGGTAACACTTAGGGCATACTTAGGTAACACTTAGGTAACACTTAGGTAACACTTAGGTAACACTTAGGTAACACTTAGGTAACACTTAGGTAACACTTAGGTAACACTTAGGGTACACTTAGTTAACACTTAGGGCACACTTAGGTAACACTTAGGTAACACTTAGGGTACACTTAGTTAACACTTAGGGCACACTTAGGTAACACTTAGTTAACACTTAGGGTACACTTAGGTAACACTTAGGTAACACTTAGGTAACACTTAGGTAACACTTAGGTAACACTTAGGTAAGACTTAGGTAACACTTAGGTAACACTTAGGGTACACTTAGGTAACACTTAGGGTACACTTAGGTAACACTTAGGTAACACTTAGGTAACACTTAGGACACACTTAGGTAACACTTAGGTAACACTTAGGTAACACTTAGGTAACACTTAGGGCACACTTAGGTAACACTTAGGGCACACTTAGGTAACACTTATGTAACACTTAGGTAACATTCATGTAACACTTAGGTAACACTTAGGGCACACTTAGGTAACACTTAGGGCACACTTAGGTAACACTTAGGGCATATTTAGGTAACACTTAGGTAACACTTAGGTAACACTTAGGTAACACTTAGGTAACACTTAGGTAACACTTAGGTAACACTTAGGGCACACTTAGTTAACACTTAGGGCACACTTAGGTAACACTTAGGTAACACTTAGGTAACACTTAGGGCACACTTAGGTAACACTTAGGGCACACTTAGGTAACACTTATGTAACACTTAGGTAACATTTATGTAACACTTAGGTAACACTTAGGTAACACTTAGGTAACACTTAGGTAACACTTAGGGCACACTTAGGTAACACTTAGGGCACACTTAGGTAACACTTAGGTAACACTTGAGGCACACTTAGTTAACACTTAGGGCACACTTAGGTAACACTTAGGGCATACTTAGGTAACACTTAGGTAACACTTAGGTAACACTTAGGTAACACTTAGGTAACACTTAGGTAACACTTAGGTAACACTTAGGGCACACTTAGTTAACACTTAGGGCACACTTAGGTAACACTTAGGTAACACTTAGGGCACACTTAGGTAACACTTAGGGCACACTTAGGTAACACTTATGTAACACTTAGGGCACACTTAGGTAACACTTAGGGCATACTTAGGTAACACTTAGGTAACACTTAGGGCACACTTATGTAACACTTATGTAACACTTAGGTAACATTTATGTAACACTTAGGTAACACTTAGGGCACACTTAGGTAACACTTAGGGCACACTTAGGTAACACTTAGGGCACACTTAGGTAACACTTAGGGCACACTTAGGTAACACTTAGGGCACACTTAGGTAACACTTAGGGCACACTTAGGTAACACTTAGGTAACACTTGAGGCACAATTAGTTAACACTTAGGGCACACTTAGGGCACACTTAGGTAACACTTATGTAACACTTAGGTAACATTCATGTAACACTTAGGTAACACTTAGGGCACACTTAGGTAACACTTAGGGCACACTTAGGTAACACTTGAGGCACACTTAGTTAACACTTAGGGCACACTTAGGTAACACTTAGGGCATACTTAGGTAACACTTAGGTAACACTTAGGTAACACTTAGGTAACACTTAGGTAACACTTAGGTAACACTTAGGGCACACTTAGTTAACACTTAGGGCACACTTAGGTAACACTTAGGTAACACTTAGGTAACACTTAGGGCACACTTAGGTAACACTTAGGGCACACTTAGGTAACACTTATGTAACACTTAGGTAACATTTATGTAACACTTAGGTAACACTTAGGTAACACTTAGGTAACACTTAGGTAACACTTAGGGCACACTTAGGTAACACTTAGGGCACACTTAGGTAACACTTAGGTAACACTTGAGGCACACTTAGTTAACACTTAGGGCACACTTAGGTAACACTTAGGGCATACTTAGGTAACACTTAGGTAACACTTAGGTAACACTTAGGTAACACTTAGGTAACACTTAGGTAACACTTAGGTAACACTTAGGGCACACTTAGTTAACACTTAGGGCACACTTAGGTAACACTTAGGTAACACTTAGGGCACACTTAGGTAACACTTAGGGCACACTTAGGTAACACTTATGTAACACTTAGGGCACACTTAGGTAACACTTAGGGCATACTTAGGTAACACTTAGGTAACACTTAGGGCACACTTATGTAACACTTATGTAACACTTAGGTAACATTTATGTAACACTTAGGTAACACTTAGGGCACACTTAGGTAACACTTAGGGCACACTTAGGTAACACTTAGGGCACACTTAGGTAACACTTAGGGCACACTTAGGTAACACTTAGGGCACACTTAGGTAACACTTAGGGCACACTTAGGTAACACTTAGGTAACACTTGAGGCACAATTAGTTAACACTTAGGGCACACTTAGGTAACACTTAGGGCATACTTAGGTAACACTTAGGTAACACTTAGGTAACACTTAGGTAACACTTAGGTAACACTTAGGGCACACTTAGGTAACACTTAGGTAACACTTGAGGCACACTTAGTTAACACTTAGGGCACACTTAGGTAACACTTAGGGCATACTTAGGTAACACTTAGGTAACACTTAGGTAACACTTAGGTAACACTTAGGTAACACTTAGGTAACACTTAGGTAACACTTAGGTAACACTTAGGGTACACTTAGTTAACACTTAGGGCACACTTAGGTAACACTTAGGTAACACTTAGGGTACACTTAGTTAACACTTAGGGCACACTTAGGTAACACTTAGTTAACACTTAGGGTACACTTAGGTAACACTTAGGTAACACTTAGGTAACACTTAGGTAACACTTAGGTAACACTTAGGTAAGACTTAGGTAACACTTAGGTAACACTTAGGGTACACTTAGGTAACACTTAGGGTACACTTAGGTAACACTTAGGTAACACTTAGGTAACACTTAGGACACACTTAGGTAACACTTAGGTAACACTTAGGTAACACTTAGGTAACACTTAGGGCACACTTAGGTAACACTTAGGGCACACTTAGGTAACACTTATGTAACACTTAGGTAACATTCATGTAACACTTAGGTAACACTTAGGGCACACTTAGGTAACACTTAGGGCACACTTAGGTAACACTTAGGGCATACTTAGGTAACACTTAGGTAACACTTAGGTAACACTTAGGTAACACTTAGGTAACACTTAGGTAACACTTAGGTAACACTTAGGGCACACTTAGTTAACACTTAGGGCACACTTAGGTAACACTTAGGTAACACTTAGGTAACACTTAGGGCACACTTAGGTAACACTTAGGGCACACTTAGGTAACACTTATGTAACACTTAGGTAACATTTATGTAACACTTAGGTAACACTTAGGTAACACTTAGGTAACACTTAGGTAACACTTAGGGCACACTTAGGTAACACTTAGGGCACACTTAGGTAACACTTAGGTAACACTTGAGGCACACTTAGTTAACACTTAGGGCACACTTAGGTAACACTTAGGGCATACTTAGGTAACACTTAGGTAACACTTAGGTAACACTTAGGTAACACTTAGGTAACACTTAGGTAACACTTAGGTAACACTTAGGGCACACTTAGTTAACACTTAGGGCACACTTAGGTAACACTTAGGTAACACTTAGGGCACACTTAGGTAACACTTAGGGCACACTTAGGTAACACTTATGTAACACTTAGGGCACACTTAGGTAACACTTAGGGCATACTTAGGTAACACTTAGGTAACACTTAGGGCACACTTATGTAACACTTATGTAACACTTAGGTAACATTTATGTAACACTTAGGTAACACTTAGGGCACACTTAGGTAACACTTAGGGCACACTTAGGTAACACTTAGGGCACACTTAGGTAACACTTAGGGCACACTTAGGTAACACTTAGGGCACACTTAGGTAACACTTAGGTAACACTTGAGGCACAATTAGTTAACACTTAGGGCACACTTAGGTAACACTTAGGGCATACTTAGGTAACACTTAGGTAACACTTAGGTAACACTTAGGTAACACTTAGGTAACACTTAGGGCACACTTAGGTAACACTTAGGTAACACTTGAGGCACACTTAGTTAACACTTAGGGCACACTTAGGTAACACTTAGGGCATACTTAGGTAACACTTAGGTAACACTTAGGTAACACTTAGGTAACACTTAGGTAACACTTAGGTAACACTTAGGTAACACTTAGGTAACACTTAGGGTACACTTAGGTAACACTTAGGGCACACTTAGGTAACACTTAGGTAACACTTAGGGTACACTTAGTTAACACTTAGGGCACACTTAGGTAACACTTAGTTAACACTTAGGGTACACTTAGGTAACACTTAGGTAACACTTAGGTAACACTTAGGTAACACTTAGGTAACACTTAGGTAACACTTAGGTAAGACTTAGGTAACACTTAGGTAACACTTAGGGTACACTTAGGTAACACTTAGGGTACACTTAGGTAACACTTAGGTAACACTTAGGTAACACTTAGGACACACTTAGGTAACACTTAGGTAACACTTAGGTAACACTTAGGTAACACTTAGGGCACACTTAGGTAACACTTAGGGCACACTTAGGTAACACTTAGGTAACACTTAGGTAAGACTTAGGTAACACTTAGGTAACACTTAGGGTACACTTAGGTAACACTTAGGGTACACTTAGGTAACACTTAGGTAACACTTAGGTAACACTTAGGACACACTTAGGTAACACTTAGGTAACACTTAGGTAACACTTAGGTAACACTTAGGGCACACTTAGGTAACACTTAGGGCACACTTAGGGCACACTTAGGTAACACTTAGGTAACACTTAGGTAACACTTAGGGCACACTTAGGTAACACTTAGGGCACACTTAGGTAACACTTATGTAACACTTAGGTAACATTTATGTAACACTTAGGTAACACTTAGGTAACACTTAGGTAACACTTAGGTAACACTTAGGGCACACTTAGGTAACACTTAGGGCACACTTAGGTAACACTTAGGTAACACTTGAGGCACACTTAGTTAACACTTAGGGCACACTTAGGTAACACTTAGGGCATACTTAGGTAACACTTAGGTAACACTTAGGTAACACTTAGGTAACACTTAGGTAACACTTAGGTAACACTTAGGTAACACTTAGGGCACACTTAGTTAACACTTAGGGCACACTTAGGTAACACTTAGGTAACACTTAGGGCACACTTAGGTAACACTTAGGGCACACTTAGGTAACACTTATGTAACACTTAGGGCACACTTAGGTAACACTTAGGGCATACTTAGGTAACACTTAGGTAACACTTAGGGCACACTTATGTAACACTTATGTAACACTTAGGTAACATTTATGTAACACTTAGGTAACACTTAGGGCACACTTAGGTAACACTTAGGGCACACTTAGGTAACACTTAGGGCACACTTAGGTAACACTTAGGGCACACTTAGGTAACACTTAGGGCACACTTAGGTAACACTTAGGTAACACTTGAGGCACAATTAGTTAACACTTAGGGCACACTTAGGTAACACTTAGGGCATACTTAGGTAACACTTAGGTAACACTTAGGTAACACTTAGGTAACACTTAGGTAACACTTAGGGCACACTTAGGTAACACTTAGGTAACACTTGAGGCACACTTAGTTAACACTTAGGGCACACTTAGGTAACACTTAGGGCATACTTAGGTAACACTTAGGTAACACTTAGGTAACACTTAGGTAACACTTAGGTAACACTTAGGTAACACTTAGGTAACACTTAGGTAACACTTAGGGTACACTTAGTTAACACTTAGGGCACACTTAGGTAACACTTAGGTAACACTTAGGGTACACTTAGTTAACACTTAGGGCACACTTAGGTAACACTTAGTTAACACTTAGGGTACACTTAGGTAACACTTAGGTAACACTTAGGTAACACTTAGGTAACACTTAGGTAACACTTAGGTAACACTTAGGTAAGACTTAGGTAACACTTAGGTAACACTTAGGGTACACTTAGGTAACACTTAGGGTACACTTAGGTAACACTTAGGTAACACTTAGGTAACACTTAGGACACACTTAGGTAACACTTAGGTAACACTTAGGTAACACTTAGGTAACACTTAGGGCACACTTAGGTAACACTTAGGGCACACTTAGGTAACACTTAGGTAACACTTAGGTAAGACTTAGGTAACACTTAGGTAACACTTAGGGTACACTTAGGTAACACTTAGGGTACACTTAGGTAACACTTAGGTAACACTTAGGTAACACTTAGGACACACTTAGGTAACACTTAGGTAACACTTAGGTAACACTTAGGTAACACTTAGGGCACACTTAGGTAACACTTAGGGCACACTTAGGTAACACTTATGTAACACTTAGGTAACATTCATGTAACACTTAGGTAACACTTAGGGCACACTTAGGTAACACTTAGGGCACACTTAGGTAACACTTGAGGCACACTTAGTTAACACTTAGGGCACACTTAGGTAACACTTAGGGCATACTTAGGTAACACTTAGGTAACACTTAGGTAACACTTAGGTAACACTTAGGTAACACTTAGGTAACACTTAGGGCACACTTAGTTAACACTTAGGGCACACTTAGGTAACACTTAGGGCATACTTAGGTAACACTTAGGTAACACTTAGGTAACACTTAGGTAACACTTAGGTAACACTTAGGGCACACTTAGGTAACACTTAGGTAACACTTGAGGCACACTTAGTTAACACTTAGGGCACACTTAGGTAACACTTAGGGCATACTTAGGTAACACTTAGGTAACACTTAGGTAACACTTAGGTAACACTTAGGTAACACTTAGGTAACACTTAGGTAACACTTAGGTAACACTTAGGGTACACTTAGTTAACACTTAGGGCACACTTAGGTAACACTTAGGTAACACTTAGGGTACACTTAGTTAACACTTAGGGCACACTTAGGTAACACTTAGTTAACACTTAGGGTACACTTAGGTAACACTTAGGTAACACTTAGGTAACACTTAGGTAACACTTAGGTAACACTTAGGTAAGACTTAGGTAACACTTAGGTAACACTTAGGGTACACTTAGGTAACACTTAGGGTACACTTAGGTAACACTTAGGTAACACTTAGGTAACACTTAGGACACACTTAGGTAACACTTAGGTAACACTTAGGTAACACTTAGGTAACACTTAGGGCACACTTAGGTAACACTTAGGGCACACTTAGGTAACACTTATGTAACACTTAGGTAACATTCATGTAACACTTAGGTAACACTTAGGGCACACTTAGGTAACACTTAGGGCACACTTAGGTAACACTTGAGGCACACTTAGTTAACACTTAGGGCACACTTAGGTAACACTTAGGGCATACTTAGGTAACACTTAGGTAACACTTAGGTAACACTTAGGTAACACTTAGGTAACACTTAGGTAACACTTAGGGCACACTTAGTTAACACTTAGGGCACACTTAGGTAACACTTAGGTAACACTTAGGTAACACTTAGGGCACACTTAGGTAACACTTAGGGCACACTTAGGTAACACTTATGTAACACTTAGGTAACATTTATGTAACACTTAGGTAACACTTAGGTAACACTTAGGTAACACTTAGGTAACACTTAGGGCACACTTAGGTAACACTTAGGGCACACTTAGGTAACACTTAGGTAACACTTGAGGCACACTTAGTTAACACTTAGGGCACACTTAGGTAACACTTAGGGCATACTTAGGTAACACTTAGGTAACACTTAGGTAACACTTAGGTAACACTTAGGTAACACTTAGGTAACACTTAGGTAACACTTAGGTAACACTTAGGGCACACTTAGTTAACACTTAGGGCACACTTAGGTAACACTTAGGTAACACTTAGGGCACACTTAGGTAACACTTAGGGCACACTTAGGTAACACTTATGTAACACTTAGGGCACACTTAGGTAACACTTAGGGCACACTTAGGTAACACTTAGGTAACACTTAGGGCACACTTATGTAACACTTATGTAACACTTAGGTAACACTTATGTAACACTTAGGTAACACTTAGGGAACACTTAGGTAACACTTAGGGCACACTTAGGTAACACTTAGGGCACACTTAGGTAACACTTAGGGCACACTTAGGTAACACTTAGGGCACACTTAGGTAACACTTAGGTAACACTTGAGGCACAATTAGTTAACACTTAGGGCACACTTAGGTAACACTTAGGGCATACTTAGGTAACACTTAGGTAACACTTAGGTAACACTTAGGTAACACTTAGGTAACACTTAGGGCACACTTAGGTAACACTTAGGTAACACTTGAGGCACACTTAGTTAACACTTAGGGCACACTTAGGTAACACTTAGGGCATACTTAGGTAACACTTAGGTAACACTTAGGTAACACTTAGGTAACACTTAGGTAACACTTAGGTAACACTTAGGTAACACTTAGGTAACACTTAGGGTACACTTAGTTAACACTTAGGGCACACTTAGGTAACACTTAGGTAACACTTAGGGTACACTTAGTTAACACTTAGGGCACACTTAGGTAACACTTAGTTAACACTTAGGGTACACTTAGGTAACACTTAGGTAACACTTAGGTAACACTTAGGTAACACTTAGGTAACACTTAGGTAAGACTTAGGTAACACTTAGGTAACACTTAGGGTACACTTAGGTAACACTTAGGGTACACTTAGGTAACACTTAGGTAACACTTAGGTAACACTTAGGACACACTTAGGTAACACTTAGGTAACACTTAGGTAACACTTAGGTAACACTTAGGGCACACTTAGGTAACACTTAGGGCACACTTAGGTAACACTTATGTAACACTTAGGTAACATTCATGTAACACTTAGGTAACACTTAGGGCACACTTAGGTAACACTTAGGGCACACTTAGGTAACACTTAGGGCATACTTAGGTAACACTTAGGTAACACTTAGGTAACACTTAGGTAACACTTAGGTAACACTTAGGTAACACTTAGGTAACACTTAGGGCACACTTAGTTAACACTTAGGGCACACTTAGGTAACACTTAGGTAACACTTAGGTAACACTTAGGGCACACTTAGGTAACACTTAGGGCACACTTAGGTAACACTTATGTAACACTTAGGTAACATTTATGTAACACTTAGGTAACACTTAGGTAACACTTAGGTAACACTTAGGTAACACTTAGGGCACACTTAGGTAACACTTAGGGCACACTTAGGTAACACTTAGGTAACACTTGAGGCACACTTAGTTAACACTTAGGGCACACTTAGGTAACACTTAGGGCATACTTAGGTAACACTTAGGTAACACTTAGGTAACACTTAGGTAACACTTAGGTAACACTTAGGTAACACTTAGGTAACACTTAGGGCACACTTAGTTAACACTTAGGGCACACTTAGGTAACACTTAGGTAACACTTAGGGCACACTTAGGTAACACTTAGGGCACACTTAGGTAACACTTATGTAACACTTAGGGCACACTTAGGTAACACTTAGGGCATACTTAGGTAACACTTAGGTAACACTTAGGGCACACTTATGTAACACTTATGTAACACTTAGGTAACATTTATGTAACACTTAGGTAACACTTAGGGCACACTTAGGTAACACTTAGGGCACACTTAGGTAACACTTAGGGCACACTTAGGTAACACTTAGGGCACACTTAGGTAACACTTAGGGCACACTTAGGTAACACTTAGGTAACACTTGAGGCACAATTAGTTAACACTTAGGGCACACTTAGGTAACACTTAGGGCATACTTAGGTAACACTTAGGTAACACTTAGGTAACACTTAGGTAACACTTAGGTAACACTTAGGGCACACTTAGGTAACACTTAGGTAACACTTGAGGCACACTTAGTTAACACTTAGGGCACACTTAGGTAACACTTAGGGCATACTTAGGTAACACTTAGGTAACACTTAGGTAACACTTAGGTAACACTTAGGTAACACTTAGGTAACACTTAGGTAACACTTAGGTAACACTTAGGGTACACTTAGTTAACACTTAGGGCACACTTAGGTAACACTTAGGTAACACTTAGGGTACACTTAGTTAACACTTAGGGTACACTTAGGTAACACTTAGGTAACACTTAGGTAACACTTAGGTAACACTTAGGTAACACTTAGGTAACACTTAGGTAAGACTTAGGTAACACTTAGGTAACACTTAGGGTACACTTAGGTAACACTTAGGGTACACTTAGGTAACACTTAGGTAACACTTAGGTAACACTTAGGACACACTTAGGTAACACTTAGGTAACACTTAGGTAACACTTAGGTAACACTTAGGGCACACTTAGGTAACACTTAGGGCACACTTAGGTAACACTTATGTAACACTTAGGTAACATTCATGTAACACTTAGGTAACACTTAGGGCACACTTAGGTAACACTTAGGGCACACTTAGGTAACACTTAGGTAACACTTAGGTAACACTTAGGTAACACTTAGGGCACACTTAGGTAACACTTAGGGCACACTTAGGTAACACTTATGTAACACTTAGGTAACATTCATGTAACACTTAGGTAACACTTAGGGCACACTTAGGTAACACTTAGGGCACACTTAGGTAACACTTAGGTAACACTTAGGGCACACTAGGTAACACTTAGGGTACACTTAGGTAACACTTAGGTAACACTTAGGGCACACTTAGGTAACACTTAGGGCACACTTAGGTAACACTTATGTAACACTTAGGTAACATTTATGTAACACTTAGGTAACACTTAGGTAACACTTAGGTAACACTTAGGTAACACTTAGGGCACACTTAGGTAACACTTAGGGCACACTTAGGTAACACTTAGGGCACACTTAGGTAACACTTAGGTAACATTTAGGTAACACTTAGGTAACACTTAGGTAACACTTAGGGCACACTTAGGGCACACTTAGGTAACACTTAGGTAACACTTAGGTAACACTTAGGTAACACTTGGGTAACACTTAGGTAACACTTAGGTAACACTTATGTAACACTTAGGTAACACTTAGGTAACACTTAGGTAACACTTAGGTAACACTTAGGTAACACTTAGGTAACACTTAGGTAACACTTAGGTAACACTTAGGTAACACTTAGGGCACACTTAGGGCACACTTAGGTAACACTTATGTAACACTTAGGTAACACTTAGGTAACACTTAGGGCACACTTAGGTAACACTTAGGGCACACTTAGGTAACACTTAGGTAACACTTGAGGCACACTTAGTTAACACTTAGGGCACACTTAGGTAACACTTAGGGCATACTTAGGTAACACTTAGGTAACACTTAGGTAACACTTAGGTAACACTTAGGTAACACTTAGGTAACACTTAGGTAACACTTAGGTAACACTTAGGGCACACTTAGTTAACACTTAGGGAACACTTAGGTAACACTTAGGTAACACTTAGGTAACACTTAGGGCACACTTAGGTAACACTTAGGGCACACTTAGGTAACACTTATGTAACACTTAGGTAACATTTATGTAACACTTAGGTAACACTTAGGGCACACTTAGGTAACACTTAGGGCACACTTAGGCAACACTTAGGGCACACTTAGGTAACACTTAGGGCACACTTTGGTAACACTTAGGGTACACTTAGGTAACACTTAGGTAACACTTAGGGCACACTTAGGTAACACTTAGGTAACACTTAGGGCACACTTAGGTAACACTTAGGGCACACTTAGGTAACACTTATGTAACACTTAGGTAACATTTATGTAACACTTAGGTAACACTTAGGTAACACTTAGGTAACACTTAGGTAACACTTAGGGCACACTTAGGTAACACTTAGGGCACACTTAGGTAACACTTAGGTAACACTTGAGGCACACTTAGTTAACACTTAGGGCACACTTAGGTAACACTTAGGGCATACTTAGGTAACACTTAGGTAACACTTAGGTAACACTTAGGTAACACTTAGGTAACACTTAGGTAACACTTAGGGCACACTTAGTTAACACTTAGGGCACACTTAGGTAACACTTAGGTAACACTTAGGTAACACTTAGGGCACACTTAGGTAACACTTAGGGCACAC
The DNA here is from genome assembly GCA_916048095.2 of Sacculina carcini. Lineage (NCBI taxonomy): Eukaryota > Metazoa > Arthropoda > Thecostraca > Sacculinidae > Sacculina > Sacculina carcini. The sequence goes on from OU696586.1 coordinate 224,329, forward strand.
TTAGGTAACACTTAGGGCACACTTAGGTAACACTTATGTAACACTTAGGTAACATTTATGTAACACTTAGGTAACACTTAGGGCACACTTAGGTAACACTTAGGGCACACTTAGGCAACACTTAGGGCACACTTAGGTAACACTTAGGGCACACTTTGGTAACACTTAGGGTACACTTAGGTAACACTTAGGTAACACTTAGGGCACACTTAGGTAACACTTAGGTAACACTTAGGGCACACTTAGGTAACACTTAGGGCACACTTAGGTAACACTTATGTAACACTTAGGTAACATTTATGTAACACTTAGGTAACACTTAGGTAACACTTAGGTAACACTTAGGTAACACTTAGGGCACACTTAGGTAACACTTAGGGCACACTTAGGTAACACTTAGGTAACACTTGAGGCACACTTAGTTAACACTTAGGGCACACTTAGGTAACACTTAGGGCATACTTAGGTAACACTTAGGTAACACTTAGGTAACACTTAGGTAACACTTAGGGCACACTTAGTTAACACTTAGGGCACACTTAGGTAACACTTAGGTAACACTTAGGTAACACTTAGGGCACACTTAGGTAACACTTAGGGCACACTTAGGTAACACTTATGTAACACTTAGGTAACATTTATGTAACACTTAGGTAACACTTAGGTAACACTTAGGTAACACTTAGGTAACACTTAGGGCACACTTAGGTAACACTTAGGGCACACTTAGGTAACACTTAGGTAACACTTAGGTAACACTTAGGTAACACTTGGGTAACACTTAGGTAACACTTAGGTAACACTTATGTAACACTTAGGTAACACTTAGGTAACACTTAGGTAACACTTAGGTAACACTTAGGTAACACTTAGGTAACACTTAGGTAACACTTAGGTAACACTTAGGTAACACTTAGGGCACACTTAGGGCACACTTAGGTAACACTTATGTAACACTTAGGTAACACTTAGGTAACACTTAGGGCACACTTAGGTAACACTTAGGGCACACTTAGGTAACACTTAGGTAACACTTGAGGCACACTTAGTTAACACTTAGGGCACACTTAGGTAACACTTAGGGCATACTTAGGTAACACTTAGGTAACACTTAGGTAACACTTAGGTAACACTTAGGTAACACTTAGGTAACACTTAGGTAACACTTAGGTAACACTTAGGGCACACTTAGTTAACACTTAGGGAACACTTAGGTAACACTTAGGTAACACTTAGGTAACACTTAGGGCACACTTAGGTAACACTTAGGGCACACTTAGGTAACACTTAGGTAACATTTAGGTAACACTTAGGTAACACTTAGGTAACACTTAGGGCACACTTAGGGCACACTTAGGTAACACTTAGGTAACACTTAGGTAACACTTAGGTAACACTTGGGTAACACTTAGGTAACACTTAGGTAACACTTAGGTAACACTTATGTAACACTTAGGTAACACTTAGGTAACACTTAGGTAACACTTAGGTAACACTTAGGTAACACTTAGGTAACACTTAGGTAACACTTAGGTAACACTTAGGTAACACTTAGGGCACACTTAGGGCACACTTAGGTAACACTTATGTAACACTTAGGTAACACTTAGGTAACACTTAGGGCACACTTAGGTAACACTTAGGGCACACTTAGGTAACACTTAGGTAACACTTGAGGCACACTTAGTTAACACTTAGGGCACACTTAGGTAACACTTAGGGCATACTTAGGTAACACTTAGGTAACACTTAGGTAACACTTAGGTAACACTTAGGTAACACTTAGGTAACACTTAGGTAACACTTAGGTAACACTTAGGGCACACTTAGTTAACACTTAGGGAACACTTAGGTAACACTTAGGTAACACTTAGGTAACACTTAGGGCACACTTAGGTAACACTTAGGGCACACTTAGGTAACACTTATGTAACACTTAGGTAACATTTATGTAACACTTAGGTAACACTTAGGGCACACTTAGGTAACACTTAGGGCACACTTAGGCAACACTTAGGGCACACTTAGGTAACACTTAGGGCACACTTTGGTAACACTTAGGGTACACTTAGGTAACACTTAGGTAACACTTAGGGCACACTTAGGTAACACTTAGGTAACACTTAGGGCACACTTAGGTAACACTTAGGGCACACTTAGGTAACACTTATGTAACACTTAGGTAACATTTATGTAACACTTAGGTAACACTTAGGTAACACTTAGGTAACACTTAGGTAACACTTAGGGCACACTTAGGTAACACTTAGGGCACACTTAGGTAACACTTAGGTAACACTTGAGGCACACTTAGTTAACACTTAGGGCACACTTAGGTAACACTTAGGGCATACTTAGGTAACACTTAGGTAACACTTAGGTAACACTTAGGTAACACTTAGGTAACACTTAGGTAACACTTAGGGCACACTTAGTTAACACTTAGGGCACACTTAGGTAACACTTAGGTAACACTTAGGTAACACTTAGGGCACACTTAGGTAACACTTAGGGCACACTTAGGTAACACTTATGTAACACTTAGGTAACATTTATGTAACACTTAGGTAACACTTAGGTAACACTTAGGTAACACTTAGGTAACACTTAGGGCACACTTAGGTAACACTTAGGGCACACTTAGGTAACACTTAGGTAACACTTGAGGCACACTTAGTTAACACTTAGGGCACACTTAGGTAACACTTAGGGCATACTTAGGTAACACTTAGGTAACACTTAGGTAACACTTAGGTAACACTTAGGTAACACTTAGGTAACACTTAGGTAACACTTAGGGCACACTTAGTTAACACTTAGGGCACACTTAGGTAACACTTGAGGCACACTTAGTTAACACTTAGGGCACACTTAGGTAACACTTAGGGCATACTTAGGTAACACTTAGGTAACACTTAGGTAACACTTAGGTAACACTTAGGTAACACTTAGGTAACACTTAGGGCACACTTAGTTAACACTTAGGGCACACTTAGGTAACACTTAGGTAACACATAGGTAACACTTAGGGCACACTTAGGTAACACTTAGGGCACACTTAGGTAACACTTAGGGCACACTTAGGTAACACTTAGGGCACACTTAGGTAACACTTATGTAACACTTAGGTAACATTTATGTAACACTTAGGTAACACTTAGGGCACACTTAGGTAACACTTAGGGCACACTTAGGCAACACTTAGGGCACACTTAGGTAACACTTAGGGCACACTTTGGTAACACTTAGGGTACACTTAGGTAACACTTAGGTAACACTTAGGGCACACTTAGGTAACACTTAGGTAACACTTAGGGCACACTTAGGTAACACTTAGGGCACACTTAGGTAACACTTATGTAACACTTAGGTAACATTTATGTAACACTTAGGTAACACTTAGGTAACACTTAGGTAACACTTAGGTAACACTTAGGGCACACTTAGGTAACACTTAGGGCACACTTAGGTAACACTTAGGTAACACTTGAGGCACACTTAGTTAACACTTAGGGCACACTTAGGTAACACTTAGGGCATACTTAGGTAACACTTAGGTAACACTTAGGTAACACTTAGGTAACACTTAGGGCACACTTAGTTAACACTTAGGGCACACTTAGGTAACACTTAGGTAACACTTAGGTAACACTTAGGGCACACTTAGGTAACACTTAGGGCACACTTAGGTAACACTTATGTAACACTTAGGTAACATTTATGTAACACTTAGGTAACACTTAGGTAACACTTAGGTAACACTTAGGTAACACTTAGGGCACACTTAGGTAACACTTAGGGCACACTTAGGTAACACTTAGGTAACACTTAGGTAACACTTAGGTAACACTTGGGTAACACTTAGGTAACACTTAGGTAACACTTATGTAACACTTAGGTAACACTTAGGTAACACTTAGGTAACACTTAGGTAACACTTAGGTAACACTTAGGTAACACTTAGGTAACACTTAGGTAACACTTAGGTAACACTTAGGGCACACTTAGGGCACACTTAGGTAACACTTATGTAACACTTAGGTAACACTTAGGTAACACTTAGGGCACACTTAGGTAACACTTAGGGCACACTTAGGTAACACTTAGGTAACACTTGAGGCACACTTAGTTAACACTTAGGGCACACTTAGGTAACACTTAGGGCATACTTAGGTAACACTTAGGTAACACTTAGGTAACACTTAGGTAACACTTAGGTAACACTTAGGTAACACTTAGGTAACACTTAGGTAACACTTAGGTAACACTTAGGGCACACTTAGTTAACACTTAGGGAACACTTAGGTAACACTTAGGTAACACTTAGGTAACACTTAGGGCACACTTAGGTAACACTTAGGGCACACTTAGGTAACACTTAGGTAACATTTAGGTAACACTTAGGTAACACTTAGGTAACACTTAGGGCACACTTAGGGCACACTTAGGTAACACTTAGGTAACACTTAGGTAACACTTAGGTAACACTTGGGTAACACTTAGGTAACACTTAGGTAACACTTATGTAACACTTAGGTAACACTTAGGTAACACTTAGGTAACACTTAGGTAACACTTAGGTAACACTTAGGTAACACTTAGGTAACACTTAGGTAACACTTAGGTAACACTTAGGGCACACTTAGGGCACACTTAGGTAACACTTATGTAACACTTAGGTAACACTTAGGTAACACTTAGGGCACACTTAGGTAACACTTAGGGCACACTTAGGTAACACTTAGGTAACACTTGAGGCACACTTAGTTAACACTTAGGGCACACTTAGGTAACACTTAGGGCATACTTAGGTAACACTTAGGTAACACTTAGGTAACACTTAGGTAACACTTAGGTAACACTTAGGTAACACTTAGGTAACACTTAGGGCACACTTAGTTAACACTTAGGGAACACTTAGGTAACACTTAGGTAACACTTAGGTAACACTTAGGGCACACTTAGGTAACACTTAGGGCACACTTAGGTAACACTTATGTAACACTTAGGTAACATTTATGTAACACTTAGGTAACACTTAGGGCACACTTAGGTAACACTTAGGGCACACTTAGGCAACACTTAGGGCACACTTAGGTAACACTTAGGGCACACTTTGGTAACACTTAGGGTACACTTAGGTAACACTTAGGTAACACTTAGGGCACACTTAGGTAACACTTAGGTAACACTTAGGGCACACTTAGGTAACACTTAGGGCACACTTAGGTAACACTTATGTAACACTTAGGTAACACTTAGGTAACACTTAGGGCACACTTAGGTAACACTTAGGGCACACTTAGGTAACACTTAGGTAACACTTGAGGCACACTTAGTTAACACTTAGGGCACACTTAGGTAACACTTAGGGCATACTTAGGTAACACTTAGGTAACACTTAGGTAACACTTAGGTAACACTTAGGTAACACTTAGGTAACACTTAGGGCACACTTAGTTAACACTTAGGGCACACTTAGGTAACACTTAGGTAACACTTAGGTAACACTTAGGGCACACTTAGGTAACACTTAGGGCACACTTAGGTAACACTTATGTAACACTTAGGTAACATTTATGTAACACTTAGGTAACACTTAGGTAACACTTAGGTAACACTTAGGTAACACTTAGGGCACACTTAGGTAACACTTAGGGCACACTTAGGTAACACTTAGGTAACACTTGAGGCACACTTAGTTAACACTTAGGGCACACTTAGGTAACACTTAGGGCATACTTAGGTAACACTTAGGTAACACTTAGGTAACACTTAGGTAACACTTAGGTAACACTTAGGTAACACTTAGGTAACACTTAGGGCACACTTAGTTAACACTTAGGGCACACTTAGGTAACACTTAGGTAACACTTAGGGCACACTTAGGTAACACTTAGGGCACACTTAGGTAACACTTAGGTAACACTTAGGTAACACTTAGGTAACACTTAGGTAAGACTTAGGTAACACTTAGGTAACACTTAGGGTACACTTAGGTAACACTTAGGGTACACTTAGGTAACACTTGGGTAACACTTAGGTAACACTTGGGACACACTTAGGTAACACTTAGGTAACACTTAGGTAACACTTAGGTAACACTTAGGGCACACTTAGGTAACACTTAGGGCACACTTAGGTAACACTTATGTAACACTTAGGTAACATTCATGTAACACTTAGGTAACACTTAGGGCACACTTAGGTAACACTTAGGGCACACTTAGGTAACACTTAGGTAACACTTAGGGCACACTAGGTAACACTTAGGGTACACTTAGGTAACACTTAGGTAACACTTAGGGCACACTTAGGTAACACTTAGGGCACACTTAGGTAACACTTATGTAACACTTAGGTAACATTTATGTAACACTTAGGTAACACTTAGGTAACACTTAGGTAACACTTAGGTAACACTTAGGGCACACTTAGGTAACACTTAGGGCACACTTAGGTAACACTTAGGTAACACTTGAGGCACACTTAGTTAACACTTAGGGCACACTTAGGTAACACTTAGGGCATACTTAGGTAACACTTAGGTAACACTTAGGTAACACTTAGGTAACACTTAGGTAACACTTAGGTAACACTTAGGGTACACTTAGTTAACACTTAGGGCACACTTAGGTAACACTTAGGTAACACTTAGGTAACACTTAGGGCACACTTAGGTAACACTTAGGGCACACTTAGGTAACACTTATGTAACACTTAGGTAACATTTATGTAACACTTAGGTAACACTTAGGTAACACTTAGGTAACACTTAGGTAACACTTAGGGCACACTTAGGTAACACTTAGGGCACACTTAGGTAACACTTAGGGCACACTTAGGTAACACTTAGGTAACACTTAGGTAACACTTAGGTAACACTTAGGTAACACTTAGGGCACACTTAGGGCACACTTAGGTAACACTTAGGTAACACTTAGGTAACACTTAGGTAACACTTGGGTAACACTTAGGTAACACTTAGGTAACACTTAGGTAACACTTATGTAACACTTGAGGCACACTTAGTTAACACTTAGGGCACACTTAGGTAACACTTAGGGCATACTTAGGTAACACTTAGGTAACACTTAGGTAACACTTAGGTAACACTTAGGTAACACTTAGGTAACACTTAGGTAACACTTAGGGCACACTTAGTTAACACTTAGGGAACACTTAGGTAACACTTAGGTAACACTTAGGTAACACTTAGGGCACACTTAGGTAACACTTAGGGCACACTTAGGTAACACTTATGTAACACTTAGGTAACATTTATGTAACACTTAGGTAACACTTAGGGCACACTTAGGTAACACTTAGGGCACACTTAGGCAACACTTAGGGCACACTTAGGTAACACTTAGGGCACACTTTGGTAACACTTAGGGTACACTTAGGTAACACTTAGGTAACACTTAGGGCACACTTAGGTAACACTTAGGTAACACTTAGGGCACACTTAGGTAACACTTAGGGCACACTTAGGTAACACTTATGTAACACTTAGGTAACACTTAGGTAACACTTAGGGCACACTTAGGTAACACTTAGGGCACACTTAGGTAACACTTAGGTAACACTTGAGGCACACTTAGTTAACACTTAGGGCACACTTAGGTAACACTTAGGGCATACTTAGGTAACACTTAGGTAACACTTAGGTAACACTTAGGTAACACTTAGGTAACACTTAGGTAACACTTAGGGCACACTTAGTTAACACTTAGGGCACACTTAGGTAACACTTAGGTAACACTTAGGTAACACTTAGGGCACACTTAGGTAACACTTAGGGCACACTTAGGTAACACTTATGTAACACTTAGGTAACATTTATGTAACACTTAGGTAACACTTAGGTAACACTTAGGTAACACTTAGGTAACACTTAGGGCACACTTAGGTAACACTTAGGGCACACTTAGGTAACACTTAGGTAACACTTGAGGCACACTTAGTTAACACTTAGGGCACACTTAGGTAACACTTAGGGCATACTTAGGTAACACTTAGGTAACACTTAGGTAACACTTAGGTAACACTTAGGTAACACTTAGGTAACACTTAGGTAACACTTAGGGCACACTTAGTTAACACTTAGGGCACACTTAGGTAACACTTAGGTAACACTTAGGGCACACTTAGGTAACACTTAGGGCACACTTAGGTAACACTTAGGTAACACTTAGGTAACACTTAGGTAACACTTAGGTAAGACTTAGGTAACACTTAGGTAACACTTAGGGTACACTTAGGTAACACTTAGGGTACACTTAGGTAACACTTGGGTAACACTTAGGTAACACTTGGGACACACTTAGGTAACACTTAGGTAACACTTAGGTAACACTTAGGTAACACTTAGGGCACACTTAGGTAACACTTAGGGCACACTTAGGTAACACTTATGTAACACTTAGGTAACATTCATGTAACACTTAGGTAACACTTAGGGCACACTTAGGTAACACTTAGGGCACACTTAGGTAACACTTAGGTAACACTTAGGGCACACTAGGTAACACTTAGGGTACACTTAGGTAACACTTAGGTAACACTTAGGGCACACTTAGGTAACACTTAGGGCACACTTAGGTAACACTTATGTAACACTTAGGTAACATTTATGTAACACTTAGGTAACACTTAGGTAACACTTAGGTAACACTTAGGTAACACTTAGGGCACACTTAGGTAACACTTAGGGCACACTTAGGTAACACTTAGGTAACACTTGAGGCACACTTAGTTAACACTTAGGGCACACTTAGGTAACACTTAGGGCATACTTAGGTAACACTTAGGTAACACTTAGGTAACACTTAGGTAACACTTAGGTAACACTTAGGTAACACTTAGGGTACACTTAGTTAACACTTAGGGCACACTTAGGTAACACTTAGGTAACACTTAGGTAACACTTAGGGCACACTTAGGTAACACTTAGGGCACACTTAGGTAACACTTATGTAACACTTAGGTAACATTTATGTAACACTTAGGTAACACTTAGGTAACACTTAGGTAACACTTAGGTAACACTTAGGGCACACTTAGGTAACACTTAGGGCACACTTAGGTAACACTTAGGGCACACTTAGGTAACACTTAGGTAACACTTAGGTAACACTTAGGTAACACTTAGGTAACACTTAGGGCACACTTAGGGCACACTTAGGTAACACTTAGGTAACACTTAGGTAACACTTAGGTAACACTTGGGTAACACTTAGGTAACACTTAGGTAACACTTAGGTAACACTTATGTAACACTTAGGTAACACTTAGGTAACACTTAGGTAACACTTAGGTAACACTTAGGTAACACTTAGGTAACACTTAGGTAACACTTAGGTAACACTTAGGTAACACTTAGGGCACACTTAGGGCACACTTAGGTAACACTTATGTAACACTTAGGTAACACTTAGGTAACACTTAGGGCACACTTAGGTAACACTTAGGGCACACTTAGGTAACACTTAGGTAACACTTGAGGCACACTTAGTTAACACTTAGGGCACACTTAGGTAACACTTAGGGCATACTTAGGTAACACTTAGGTAACACTTAGGTAACACTTAGGTAACACTTAGGTAACACTTAGGTAACACTTAGGTAACACTTAGGGCACACTTAGTTAACACTTAGGGAACACTTAGGTAACACTTAGGTAACACTTAGGTAACACTTAGGTAACACTTAGGGCACACTTAGGTAACACTTAGGGCACACTTAGGTAACACTTATGTAACACTTAGGTAACATTTATGTAACACTTAGGTAACACTTAGGGCACACTTAGGTAACACTTAGGGCACACTTAGGCAACACTTAGGGCACACTTAGGTAACACTTAGGGCACACTTAGGTAACACTTAGGGTACACTTAGGTAACACTTAGGTAACACTTAGGGCACACTTAGGTAACACTTAGGTAACACTTAGGGCACACTTAGGTAACACTTAGGGCACACTTAGGTAACACTTATGTAACACTTAGGTAACATTTATGTAACACTTAGGTAACACTTAGGTAACACTTAGGTAACACTTAGGTAACACTTAGGGCACACTTAGGTAACACTTAGGGCACACTTAGGTAACACTTAGGTAACACTTGAGGCACACTTAGTTAACACTTAGGGCACACTTAGGTAACACTTAGGGCATACTTAGGTAACACTTAGGTAACACTTAGGTAACACTTAGGTAACACTTAGGTAACACTTAGGTAACACTTAGGGCACACTTAGTTAACACTTAGGGCACACTTAGGTAACACTTAGGTAACACTTAGGTAACACTTAGGGCACACTTAGGTAACACTTAGGGCACACTTAGGTAACACTTATGTAACACTTAGGTAACATTTATGTAACACTTAGGTAACACTTAGGTAACACTTAGGTAACACTTAGGTAACACTTAGGGCACACTTAGGTAACACTTAGGGCACACTTAGGTAACACTTAGGTAACACTTGAGGCACACTTAGTTAACACTTAGGGCACACTTAGGTAACACTTAGGGCATACTTAGGTAACACTTAGGTAACACTTAGGTAACACTTAGGTAACACTTAGGTAACACTTAGGTAACACTTAGGTAACACTTAGGGCACACTTAGTTAACACTTAGGGCACACTTAGGTAACACTTAGGTAACACTTAGGGCACACTTAGGTAACACTTAGGGCACACTTAGGTAACACTTATGTAACACTTAGGGCACACTTAGGTAACACTTAGGGCATACTTAGGTAACACTTAGGTAACCCTTAGGGCACACTTATGTAACACTTATGTAACACTTAGGTAACATTTATGTAACACTTAGGTAACACTTAGGGCACACTTAGGTAACACTTAGGGCACACTTAGGTAACACTTAGGGCACACTTAGGTAACACTTAGGGCACACTTAGGTAACACTTAGGTAACACTTGAGGCACAATTAGTTAACACTTAGGGCACACTTAGGTAACACTTAGGGCATACTTAGGTAACACTTAGGTAACACTTAGGTAACACTTAGGTAACACTTAGGTAACACTTAGGGCACACTTAGGTAACACTTAGGTAACACTTGAGGCACACTTAGTTAACACTTAGGGCACACTTAGGTAACACTTAGGGCATACTTAGGTAACACTTAGGTAACACTTAGGTAACACTTAGGTAACACTTAGGTAACACTTAGGTAACACTTAGGTAACACTTAGGTAACACTTAGGTAACACTTAGGGTACACTTAGTTAACACTTAGGGCACACTTAGGTAACACTTAGGTAACACTTAGGGTACACTTAGTTAACACTTAGGGCACACTTAGGTAACACTTAGTTAACACTTAGGGTACACTTAGGTAACACTTAGGTAACACTTAGGTAACACTTAGGTAACACTTAGGTAACACTTAGGTAAGACTTAGGTAACACTTAGGTAACACTTAGGGTACACTTAGGTAACACTTAGGGTACACTTAGGTAACACTTAGGTAACACTTAGGTAACACTTAGGACACACTTAGGTAACACTTAGGTAACACTTAGGTAACACTTAGGTAACACTTAGGGCACACTTAGGTAACACTTAGGGCACACTTAGGTAACACTTATGTAACACTTAGGTAACATTCATGTAACACTTAGGTAACACTTAGGGCACACTTAGGTAACACTTAGGGCACACTTAGGTAACACTTAGGGCATACTTAGGTAACACTTAGGTAACACTTAGGTAACACTTAGGTAACACTTAGGTAACACTTAGGTAACACTTAGGTAACACTTAGGGCACACTTAGTTAACACTTAGGGCACACTTAGGTAACACTTAGGTAACACTTAGGTAACACTTAGGGCACACTTAGGTAACACTTAGGTAACACTTATGTAACACTTAGGTAACATTTATGTAACACTTAGGTAACACTTAGGTAACACTTAGGTAACACTTAGGTAACACTTAGGGCACACTTAGGTAACACTTAGGGCACACTTAGGTAACACTTAGGTAACACTTGAGGCACACTTAGTTAACACTTAGGGCACACTTAGGTAACACTTAGGGCATACTTAGGTAACACTTAGGTAACACTTAGGTAACACTTAGGTAACACTTAGGTAACACTTAGGTAACACTTAGGTAACACTTAGGGCACACTTAGTTAACACTTAGGGCACACTTAGGTAACACTTAGGTAACACTTAGGGCACACTTAGGTAACACTTAGGGCACACTTAGGTAACACTTATGTAACACTTAGGGCACACTTAGGGCACACTTAGGTAACACTTAGGGCATACTTAGGTAACACTTAGGTAACACTTAGGGCACACTTATGTAACACTTATGTAACACTTAGGTAACATTTATGTAACACTTAGGTAACACTTAGGGCACACTTAGGTAACACTTAGGGCACACTTAGGTAACACTTAGGGCACACTTAGGTAACACTTAGGGCACACTTAGGTAACACTTAGGGCACACTTAGGTAACACTTAGGTAACACTTGAGGCACAATTAGTTAACACTTAGGGCACACTTAGGTAACACTTAGGGCATACTTAGGTAACACTTAGGTAACACTTAGGTAACACTTAGGTAACACTTAGGTAACACTTAGGGCACACTTAGGTAACACTTAGGTAACACTTGAGGCACACTTAGTTAACACTTAGGGCACACTTAGGTAACACTTAGGGCATACTTAGGTAACACTTAGGTAACACTTAGGTAACACTTAGGTAACACTTAGGTAACACTTAGGTAACACTTAGGTAACACTTAGGTAACACTTAGGGTACACTTAGTTAACACTTAGGGCACACTTAGGTAACACTTAGGTAACACTTAGGGTACACTTAGTTAACACTTAGGGCACACTTAGGTAACACTTAGTTAACACTTAGGGTACACTTAGGTAACACTTAGGTAACACTTAGGTAACACTTAGGTAACACTTAGGTAACACTTAGGTAAGACTTAGGTAACACTTAGGTAACACTTAGGGTACACTTAGGTAACACTTAGGGTACACTTAGGTAACACTTAGGTAACACTTAGGTAACACTTAGGACACACTTAGGTAACACTTAGGTAACACTTAGGTAACACTTAGGTAACACTTAGGGCACACTTAGGTAACACTTAGGGCACACTTAGGTAACACTTATGTAACACTTAGGTAACATTCATGTAACACTTAGGTAACACTTAGGGCACACTTAGGTAACACTTAGGGCACACTTAGGTAACACTTAGGTAACACTTAGGTAACACTTAGGTAACACTTAGGGCACACTTAGGTAACACTTAGGGCACACTTAGGTAACACTTATGTAACACTTAGGTAACATTCATGTAACACTTAGGTAACACTTAGGGCACACTTAGGTAACACTTAGGGCACACTTAGGTAACACTTAGGTAACACTTAGGGCACACTAGGTAACACTTAGGGTACACTTAGGTAACACTTAGGTAACACTTAGGGCACACTTAGGTAACACTTAGGGCACACTTAGGTAACACTTATGTAACACTTAGGTAACATTTATGTAACACTTAGGTAACACTTAGGTAACACTTAGGTAACACTTAGGTAACACTTAGGGCACACTTAGGTAACACTTAGGGCACACTTAGGTAACACTTAGGTAACACTTGAGGCACACTTAGTTAACACTTAGGGCACACTTAGGTAACACTTAGGGCATACTTAGGTAACACTTAGGTAACACTTAGGGCACACTTAGGGCACACTTAGGTAACACTTAGGTAACACTTAGGTAACACTTAGGTAACACTTGGGTAACACTTAGGTAACACTTAGGTAACACTTAGGGCACACTTAGGTAACACTTAGGGCACACTTAGGTAACACTTATGTAACACTTAGGTAACATTTATGTAACACTTAGGTAACACTTAGGTAACACTTAGGTAACACTTAGGTAACACTTAGGGCACACTTAGGTAACACTTAGGGCACACTTAGGTAACACTTAGGGCACACTTAGGTAACACTTAGGTAACACTTAGGTAACACTTAGGTAACACTTAGGTAACACTTAGGGCACACTTAGGGCACACTTAGGTAACACTTAGGTAACACTTAGGTAACACTTAGGTAACACTTGGGTAACACTTAGGTAACACTTAGGTAACACTTATGTAACACTTAGGTAACACTTAGGTAACACTTAGGTAACACTTAGGTAACACTTAGGTAACACTTGGGTAACACTTAGGTAACACTTAGGTAACACTTAGGTAACACTTAGGGCACACTTAGGGCACACTTAGGTAACACTTAGGGCACACTTAGGTAACACTTAGGTAACACTTAGGGCACACTTAGGTAACACTTAGGGCACACTTAGGTAACACTTAGGTAACACTTAGGTAACACTTAGGTAACACTTAGGGTACACTTAGTTAACACTTAGGGCACACTTAGGTAACACTTAGGTAACACTTAGGGCACACTTAGGTAACACTTAGGGCACACTTAGGTAACACTTATGTAACACTTAGGTAACATTTATGTAACACTAAAGGTAACACTTAGGGCACACTTAGGTAACACTTAGGGCACACTTAGGTAACACTTAGGGCACACTTAGGTAACACTTAGGGCACACTTAGGTAACACTTAGGTAACACTTAGGTAACACTTAGGTAACACTTAGGTAACACTTAGGGCACACTTAGGTAACACTTAGGTAACACTTGAGGCACACTTAGTTAACACTTAGGGCACACTTAGGTAACACTTAGGGCACACTTAGGTAACACTTATGTAACACTTAGGTAACATTTATGTAACACTAAAGGTAACACTTAGGGCACACTTAGGTAACACTTAGGGCACACTTAGGTAACACTTAGGGCACACTTAGGTAACACTTAGGGCACACTTAGGTAACACTTAGGTAACACTTAGGTAACACTTAGGTAACACTTAGGTAACACTTAGGGCACACTTAGGTAACACTTAGGTAACACTTGAGGCACACTTAGTTAACACTTAGGGCACACTTAGGTAACACTTAGGGCATACTTAGGTAACACTTAGGTAACACTTAGGTAACACTTAGGTAACACTTAGGTAACACTTAGGTAACACTTAGGGCACACTTAGTTAACACTTAGGGCACACTTAGGTAACACTTAGGTAACACTTAGGTAACACTTAGGGCACACTTAGGTAACACTTAGGGCACACTTAGGTAACACTTATGTAACACTTAGGTAACATTTATGTAACACTTAGGTAACACTTAGGTAACACTTAGGTAACACTTAGGTAACACTTAGGGCACACTTAGGTAACACTTAGGGCACACTTAGGTAACACTTAGGTAACACTTGAGGCACACTTAGTTAACACTTAGGGCACACTTAGGTAACACTTAGGGCATACTTAGGTAACACTTAGGTAACACTTAGGTAACACTTAGGTAACACTTAGGTAACACTTAGGTAACACTTAGGTAACACTTAGGGCACACTTAGTTAACACTTAGGGCACACTTAGGTAACACTTAGGTAACACTTAGGGCACACTTAGGTAACACTTAGGGCACACTTAGGTAACACTTAGGTAACACTTAGGTAACACTTAGGTAACACTTAGGTAACACTTAGGTAACACTTAGGTAACACTTAGGGTACACTTAGGTAACACTTAGGGTACACTTAGGTAACACTTGGGTAACACTTAGGTAACATTCGTGTGTGAACCGTGGTTGTGGTCGGACGTGCTTATGCGACCTTAGTTTCAGTGTAACAACGCGCCCAGTAATATTCCAGTGTAGTGAACAACAGTAGTGTGTTTATAAATTGACCTTGAGCTCATGATCATGAGTTCGAGCGAGGATTGTGACGAACGCTCGAGTGAAACAGCTAGTGCTGCGAACAAGCAACTCACGCTGACGGCAATGAAAAGCATAGTAGCGGTGTCAAGCAAAACAAGTGCAAAAAAGCGAAAAAGGAGCAAAAAATCACCACAGCAACCGTCAAAGCAAGCTGAGTTGACTGTCGACGGAGACACCGGAAAGCTCGAAAACCTGATCCGATCATCCACCCAACTGATAGTAGAAAAATTCGAAACAAAATTCGACTACATCGTGCGGCGAATGGAAATGCTGGAAAGCGAGCTGCACGATAAAGATGAAAAAATAGCTGAATTAGAGCGACAGTTACGGACAAGCCAGGAAGAAAACTCGGCTCTAAAAAGAAGTACAGAACAACTCGAATATCGAGCAAATGCTTCAACGCTGATATTGATATCCGAACAGTTCGGAGATCGACAGCCCGCTGAAACATACCAACAACTCGAGGAAACGATTATAGACAGCTTAAAGGAATCACTACCGGAAATTGTTCTGAAAAAGGAAGACTTCAAGGAAGTCAAAAGATTGTACGGAAAAAATAAAGTTCTTTGCGAGTTCACCCGAGTGGGAACAAAGAAGATGATATATGAAATGCGTTTCATGCAAGCCCAGCGAGGAGCGAGTCGACCGCGGATCTACATGAACGAACTGCTCACACAACGAAACCGACAGATCTTCAACAACCTACTGCAGTTGAGAAGAGAAAAACGACTGTACACTGTGTTCACCAGAAACGGAGTCGCATACTGCAAAGTTACGAAAGAGTCAAACGCGGTGAGAATCCCCGAGGAAAGTAAGTTGACAGAGCTTATTGCGAGCATATAAACACAGATAACGATAGAAAGTTCTGCATTTAGCAGCATAATATAATCCTTGAGTAATAATATAGCATAAACCGTCCAATGCACCGACTAAGATTGCATAGCTGAACATTCGTTGACAGTACAGGCATCGTATACTCCTGGACATATAAGTTGCAAAATGTAACTGCAGCAAGGCATAGAATTGGAGAAATACGCAGATTCGCAACACATCCATAGTCATATAATATTAAAGAAAGTGACGGTTGGTATCTAGTTGTTCACTACAATACTCCTCAATGTACAAGTGATAGACAGTCGGGCGCGATGTTTTTGCTGATACCACGCACGAACTAGCCATAACCATTCTTAACTACACTTCTACACTACATATACTTCCTGACACACGCACTTACATGACACTATACACGTACACCAACACACACCTGTACATCGACAACACAAGCACACCCAGACACCTCAAGCAGATCATTACACGTCGACAACTGGAGCACATGGGCGTACCCAGACACCTTACAAACGAAGGTACACTCAGGCACCTCACACACACAGAAAAAATCAGAAATCTGGCACACATGGTTACGCACAAATACCTGGAGGCGAAATTTTTCATTCGAACTGTAATTTTTCCCCGTTATCAATCTACAATATCGGCACCCTTAGCGCAGTTTAAAAAGTTTTGTTCGGCAAAGTTTATTGTTGAAATAGTCAAAAAGAAATGATCAGGTCCAACAGCAGCACGTTAAATATTATGTCAATGAACTGTAGAGGACTGGGCGAAGTAAAGAAAAGACGAGATGTTATCAATTATTTGAAGACAAAAAAAGACAACAACGTAGTATTTTTACAAGATACCCATATGACAAAGGAAAAGATACCGTTGTTCAACTCAATATGGAATGGAAGCTGTTACCATTCGATTAGTGAGAAGTTCCCCAACAGTAGAGGCGTTGTCATCTGCTTAAACAAAAACTTTTCACATACGCAGTTGGAATGCGAGACTTCCAGCACAGGCAATTTTGTATACGTGAAAATATTAGTCGATAAAGAGTCGTACGCCCTGATCAATATTTACGGCCCAAACGAGGATTCACCTACGTTTTTCCAAACAATAGACGAACTGTGCAAATGTTCACATGCTGATCATATAATCATTGCCGGTGATTTTAATTTCACGATGAACCAGTCCAAAGATACTCTGCACTACAAAAAGGAACACAACTTGAAAGCGAAATACGTATTCAAGCAAACCGCAAATAATCACGGCCTGATTGATATTTGGAGAAACTTGCATGACGACGAAAATGTGTATACATGGTTCAAAAAAACACCGTTAAAATGTAGCCGACTTGATATGTTTTTTATTAGCGACCACTTAGCAAACAGAGTGGAAAGTTGTGAAATCGTTCCGGGCTATAGAACTGATCATTCAATGGTAAAACTTAAAATAGCAACGTACGTAAACAGAGGGCCCGGTTTATGGAAATTCAATGACTCACTCTTAGACGATGACGAATACGTGAAGAGAATAAATGCTTGCATTATAGAGACAATTAATATGTACAACACACAAAAAAGAGTGTTAGAATTGAAGCAGCTGGACGTGGACAACTTGAGAGTTAACATTAGTATGGAGCTGCTGTATGAAACCTTACTGCTAATGATTCGCGGGGAAACAATCAGTTACAGCTCTCACAGAAAAAGAATCCTGAAACTAGAGTTGGCCAAACTGGAAGATGATATAAATGATCAACAGGCAAAATTCAACGTTTCAAAAAGTCCACAGGATTTTGCTCGAGTAGAAGAGGCAAAACAAAGACTGGAGCTGAAACGTGAAAAAATTGTACAGGGGCTGATAATCAGATCAAAGTGTAACTGGCATGAACAAGGTGAAAAAAGCACAAAGTATTTTTTAACATTAGAAAAAAGAAACGCCATCAGAAAGTCAATAACATATTTGCATCACGAAGGGGAAAAAGTAAGTGAACAAGCTTTAATATTGAAATTGATGGGCGACAAAATAAAGTTAACATACAAAGCAGCGGCGACAACACCAATAGATCCACGAGATATGCAAGCTTTACGAAAGATCACAAGGGAGCAAGCAGTTCGCTTAGAACAACAAATTACGCTCGAAGAACTCAAAGCCACAATGTCAAGAATGAAAAGCGGTAAATCACCAGGACCAAATGGTTTTACGATAGGTTTCTTTAAACAATTCTGGGACCCAATCGGCCATATCTTACTTAAAGCGTTCAAAGAAACACAGTTAAGAGGTGAATTAATACGATCACATAATGAGGCATCAATAACCATGATTCCTAAGAGTGGTACCACGGGCCACCAGATTAAAGATTGGCGTCCAATATCCTTATTGAACGTAGACTTCAAGATTTTATCAAGGACGATTGCCGAAAGGATCAAACAAGTAATTCCAGGGTTGATCAGTCAAACACAAACTGCATATATCCGAGGGAGAAACATCGCTGAAAACTCCAGATTGGTATTTGACCTCATCCACCATTGTCACAAAAACCAAATTGCGGCCGTAATCCTGGCAGCGGATTTCCAATCGGCATTTGATACAGTATCGTGGACGTATATGGAAAATATTCTAAAAGCACATAACTTTGGGCCTTTGTTTAGAAGTCTTATCAATTTGTTATATTTCAACAAGCGAAATTATTCCAGGATAGGCATGAACGGATATATAGGTGAAAAAATATTCCTAGAACGCGGAATTAGACAAGGTGATCCTATATCTGGCTATTTGTTCAACCTCGCAGTAGAATTAATTGCTGTCAGGCTTGCAAAAGCAAGTGACGTCCGAGGAATCCAAATACACGATCAAGTTGAGATAAAAATATCACAATATGCTGACGATACTGTTCTATTTCTCGAAGGTGACGCCCAAAATATTGAAAATGCAACCAACGAACTGGTGAAATTTGCAGAGATGTCTGGACTCAAACTGAATCAAGCAAAAACCAAGCTGCTTGCCCTTGGTGGTTATGCTCCAGTTACCCCAGCCGTAAGCAACAATTGGGTAGAAGAGCTGAAAATACTAGGAATACACTACACCGCGGACAATACGAGAATAAGAGAAAACTACACGAGAGTCATGAAAAGTGCAGAGTTAGAGCTGGCGCTGTGGTGCAAGAGAAATTTGACGCCAATAGGAAGAATAACGATAATAAAAGCACTTATCATATCCAAATTTGTGCATTTGTTCAATTCCATTCCAAGTTTAAGCAAGAATCAACTGAAAAATTTGTCAAGTATTCTGTTCAAATTTGTATGGAACAATAAGACAGATAAAATTAAGCGTAAACAACTTATTCAGAACTACAGCGAAGACGGATTATGTATGATCGACATCGTAGCTTTCATGCGCAGCATAAAGGCTCGATGGATAAGTAAACTGGCGAACGAAACAGACGGACTCTGGACTAGCTTAGCTAGGCTAAGCATTCCAGACGTCGGCGATTTAGTGAATTACGGAACACAAAAATTGAAAAAAATTGAAAGCAAAATAACAAACGAGTTTTGGAAGGACGTTATAATAGCCTGGCGATATTTTATCGAAAACTCCAATCAGGAAGACAGCACCATCATCTGTGAAAGTTTATGGTACTCCGATTATACGAAATATAAAAGCAGTAAAATTCACAAATGGGATAACGCAGGAATTCGCTTTATAGGCGATATAATAAACACAGAAGAAGCAAGAGTTTTAACGCTTGAGGAAATGCAGAATAATTTCAATATAAAAATTGATTCTCTCAATTACACTGGCCTTCTAAAAGGAATTGATAAAATAGAATCTGTACTGCAGCATTCGAGTCATTACATTCAACCCAACATTCCCTATCGAGGGTGGATGATAAGAAATACGACAAAATTCAATCGATTTGCATATAAAAACATGATTTCATATAAAACGAATAATTCACAAGTGGAATTAGGGAGAACGAAAAGAAAATGGATAGAAGATATTGGCCACTACAGAGCAGGAAGTATAAACACCATTAAATCAGTGACAAATTCCACACACTTGCAATACTTCAACTACAAAATCACTCAAAGAATCATCCACACAAACAAAACCGCATATTTGATCGGCATGACAAAATCACACACATGCACGTTCTGCAAAACACACACAGAAACGATATTGCACCTTTTCTGGAGCTGCCACGTTACAAGAAAATTTATACAAGAAATGAACACACACGTATTGGAGCCACTAGGCTTCCAAGTGAAAAACGAGAAAAAATGGTTTTTCCCGGTTGAAAGGAACTTAGAAACATTGATAATTACTGTCGCGAAAAGATGCATTTATACTTCACGTTATATCGACGCGAAGCCGCATATAAAAGCACTAATAGTGTCAATTATGAACGAATACGAAATAGGTCAGACATGCCGCAAACAACTACCCGATAGAGCCAAGCATGAAATGTGGAGGATATGGGAGCAGAAACAGAACGAGATAACGTGTCACTTCAATATGTCGTAATAGTGGTGAGTCATGAAATACGAGCGGCAGAGTGACAAGCTTTGACGCGACGGACTCGCGTATATGATGATCTGTTCACTTGGATGATACCTGTAACGTCCGCACATCGGTATATGTGCAGTTGATGTTAAAGAATTCGGCGCATTCTGTGGAATAGTGGGCGCGCTCAATGGATCATTTGACACAATTTCTGGAGAATTTGTTGAATTGTCGTTCATTGTATAGCTTGTACCGTACCGCTCATTGTATAACTACAACGCAAACATTAGACACTATACGGGCAAACGTAATGCCGTCCACTAGTGTGATTCACTGAAATGTTCCCGATGCGAGTAGTTTGTGCTGGTGCCTCGATTGAGTTGTTTTGCGTTTCAATGTTTCAGCCAAAATGTACAGTGGTTGTTAAATTTACGGGCGCTAACTGAATTGATAGGTGTGTGTGTGCATGTAAAGGCAAAACGTATCTATTTATATCTATCTGTCTGTATTTATTATATGTGCGTGGTGATTGTCAATACACTTCAATTTGAAAAAAAAAAAAAAAAAAAAAAAAAAAAAAAAAAAAAAAAAAAAAAAAAAAAAAAAAAAAAAAAAAAAAAAAAAAAAAAAAAAAAAAAAAAAAAACACTTAGGTAACACTTGGGACACACTTAGGTAACACTTAGGTAACACTTAGGTAACACTTAGGTAACACTTAGGGCACACTTAGGTAACACTTAGGGCACACTTAGGTAACACTTATGTAACACTTAGGTAACATTCATGTAACACTTAGGTAACACTTAGGGCACACTTAGGTAACACTTAGGGCACACTTAGGTAACACTTAGGTAACACTTAGGGCACACTAGGTAACACTTAGGGAACACTTAGGTAACACTTAGGTAACACTTAGGGCACACTTAGGTAACACTTAGGGCACACTTAGGTAACACTTATGTAACACTTAGGTAACATTTATGTAACACTTAGGTAACACTTAGGTAACACTTAGGTAACACTTAGGTAACACTTAGGGCACACTTAGGTAACACTTAGGGCACACTTAGGTAACACTTAGGTAACACTTGAGGCACACTTAGTTAACACTTAGGGCACACTTAGGTAACACTTAGGGCATACTTAGGTAACACTTAGGTAACACTTAGGTAACACTTAGGTAACACTTAGGTAACACTTAGGTAACACTTAGGGTACACTTAGTTAACACTTAGGGCACACTTAGGTAACACTTAGGTAACACTTAGGTAACACTTAGGGCACACTTAGGTAACACTTAGGGCACACTTAGGTAACACTTATGTAACACTTAGGTAACATTTATGTAACACTTAGGTAACACTTAGGTAACACTTAGGTAACACTTAGGTAACACTTAGGGCACACTTAGGTAACACTTAGGGCACACTTAGGTAACACTTAGGGCACACTTAGGTAACACTTAGGTAACACTTAGGTAACACTTAGGTAACACTTAGGTAACACTTAGGGCACACTTAGGGCACACTTAGGTAACACTTAGGTAACACTTAGGTAACACTTAGGTAACACTTGGGTAACACTTAGGTAACACTTAGGTAACACTTATGTAACACTTAGGTAACACTTAGGTAACACTTAGGTAACACTTAGGTAACACTTAGGTAACACTTAGGTAACACTTAGGTAACACTTAGGTAACACTTAGGTAACACTTAGGGCACACTTAGGGCACACTTAGGTAACACTTATGTAACACTTAGGTAACACTTAGGTAACACTTAGGGCACACTTAGGTAACACTTAGGGCACACTTAGGTAACACTTAGGTAACACTTGAGGCACACTTAGTTAACACTTAGGGCACACTTAGGTAACACTTAGGGCATACTTAGGTAACACTTAGGTAACACTTAGGTAACACTTAGGTAACACTTAGGTAACACTTAGGTAACACTTAGGTAACACTTAGGGCACACTTAGGTAACACTTAGGGAACACTTAGGTAACACTTAGGTAACACTTAGGTAACACTTAGGTAACACTTAGGGCACACTTAGGTAACACTTAGGGCACACTTAGGTAACACTTATGTAACACTTAGGTAACATTTATGTAACACTTAGGTAACACTTAGGGCACACTTAGGTAACACTTAGGGCACACTTAGGCAACACTTAGGGCACACTTAGGTAACACTTAGGGCACACTTAGGTAACACTTAGGGTACACTTAGGTAACACTTAGGTAACACTTAGGGCACACTTAGGTAACACTTAGGTAACACTTAGGGCACACTTAGGTAACACTTAGGGCACACTTAGGTAACACTTATGTAACACTTAGGTAACATTTATGTAACACTTAGGTAACACTTAGGTAACACTTAGGTAACACTTAGGTAACACTTAGGGCACACTTAGGTAACACTTAGGGCACACTTAGGTAACACTTAGGTAACACTTGAGGCACACTTAGTTAACACTTAGGGCACACTTAGGTAACACTTAGGGCACACTTAGGTAACACTTAGGTAACACTTAGGTAACACTTAGGTAACACTTAGGTAACACTTAGGTAACACTTAGGGCACACTTAGTTAACACTTAGGGCACACTTAGGTAACACTTAGGTAACACTTAGGTAACACTTAGGGCACACTTAGGTAACACTTAGGGCACACTTAGGTAACACTTATGTAACACTTAGGTAACATTTATGTAACACTTAGGTAACACTTAGGTAACACTTAGGTAACACTTAGGTAACACTTAGGGCACACTTAGGTAACACTTAGGGCACACTTAGGTAACACTTAGGTAACACTTGAGGCACACTTAGTTAACACTTAGGGCACACTTAGGTAACACTTAGGGCATACTTAGGTAACACTTAGGTAACACTTAGGTAACACTTAGGTAACACTTAGGTAACACTTAGGTAACACTTAGGTAACACTTAGGGCACACTTAGTTAACACTTAGGGCACACTTAGGTAACACTTAGGTAACACTTAGGGCACACTTAGGTAACACTTAGGGCACACTTAGGTAACACTTATGTAACACTTAGGGCACACTTAGGTAACACTTAGGGCATACTTAGGTAACACTTAGGTAACACTTAGGGCACACTTATGTAACACTTATGTAACACTTAGGTAACATTTATGTAACACTTAGGTAACACTTAGGGCACACTTAGGTAACACTTAGGGCACACTTAGGTAACACTTAGGGCACACTTAGGTAACACTTAGGGCACACTTAGGTAACACTTAGGTAACACTTGAGGCACAATTAGTTAACACTTAGGGCACACTTAGGTAACACTTAGGGCATACTTAGGTAACACTTAGGTAACACTTAGGTAACACTTAGGTAACACTTAGGTAACACTTAGGGCACACTTAGGTAACACTTAGGTAACACTTGAGGCACACTTAGTTAACACTTAGGGCACACTTAGGTAACACTTAGGGCATACTTAGGTAACACTTAGGTAACACTTAGGTAACACTTAGGTAACACTTAGGTAACACTTAGGTAACACTTAGGTAACACTTAGGTAACACTTAGGGTACACTTAGTTAACACTTAGGGCACACTTAGGTAACACTTAGGTAACACTTAGGGTACACTTAGTTAACACTTAGGGCACACTTAGGTAACACTTAGTTAACACTTAGGGTACACTTAGGTAACACTTAGGTAACACTTAGGTAACACTTAGGTAACACTTAGGTAACACTTAGGTAAGACTTAGGTAACACTTAGGTAACACTTAGGGTACACTTAGGTAACACTTAGGGTACACTTAGGTAACACTTAGGTAACACTTAGGTAACACTTAGGACACACTTAGGTAACACTTAGGTAACACTTAGGTAACACTTAGGTAACACTTAGGGCACACTTAGGTAACACTTAGGGCACACTTAGGTAACACTTATGTAACACTTAGGTAACATTCATGTAACACTTAGGTAACACTTAGGGCACACTTAGGTAACACTTAGGGCACACTTAGGTAACACTTAGGGCATACTTAGGTAACACTTAGGTAACACTTAGGTAACACTTAGGTAACACTTAGGTAACACTTAGGTAACACTTAGGTAACACTTAGGGCACACTTAGTTAACACTTAGGGCACACTTAGGTAACACTTAGGTAACACTTAGGTAACACTTAGGGCACACTTAGGTAACACTTAGGTAACACTTATGTAACACTTAGGTAACATTTATGTAACACTTAGGTAACACTTAGGTAACACTTAGGTAACACTTAGGTAACACTTAGGGCACACTTAGGTAACACTTAGGGCACACTTAGGTAACACTTAGGTAACACTTGAGGCACACTTAGTTAACACTTAGGGCACACTTAGGTAACACTTAGGGCATACTTAGGTAACACTTAGGTAACACTTAGGTAACACTTAGGTAACACTTAGGTAACACTTAGGTAACACTTAGGTAACACTTAGGGCACACTTAGTTAACACTTAGGGCACACTTAGGTAACACTTAGGTAACACTTAGGGCACACTTAGGTAACACTTAGGGCACACTTAGGTAACACTTATGTAACACTTAGGGCACACTTAGGTAACACTTAGGGCATACTTAGGTAACACTTAGGTAACACTTAGGGCACACTTATGTAACACTTATGTAACACTTAGGTAACATTTATGTAACACTTAGGTAACACTTAGGGCACACTTAGGTAACACTTAGGGCACACTTAGGTAACACTTAGGGCACACTTAGGTAACACTTAGGGCACACTTAGGTAACACTTAGGGCACACTTAGGTAACACTTAGGTAACACTTGAGGCACAATTAGTTAACACTTAGGGCACACTTAGGTAACACTTAGGGCATACTTAGGTAACACTTAGGTAACACTTAGGTAACACTTAGGTAACACTTAGGTAACACTTAGGGCACACTTAGGTAACACTTAGGTAACACTTGAGGCACACTTAGTTAACACTTAGGGCACACTTAGGTAACACTTAGGGCATACTTAGGTAACACTTAGGTAACACTTAGGTAACACTTAGGTAACACTTAGGTAACACTTAGGTAACACTTAGGTAACACTTAGGTAACACTTAGGGTACACTTAGTTAACACTTAGGGCACACTTAGGTAACACTTAGGTAACACTTAGGGTACACTTAGTTAACACTTAGGGCACACTTAGGTAACACTTAGTTAACACTTAGGGTACACTTAGGTAACACTTAGGTAACACTTAGGTAACACTTAGGTAACACTTAGGTAACACTTAGGTAAGACTTAGGTAACACTTAGGTAACACTTAGGGTACACTTAGGTAACACTTAGGGTACACTTAGGTAACACTTAGGTAACACTTAGGTAACACTTAGGACACACTTAGGTAACACTTAGGTAACACTTAGGTAACACTTAGGTAACACTTAGGTAACACTTAGGGCACACTTAGGTAACACTTAGGGCACACTTAGGTAACACTTATGTAACACTTAGGTAACATTCATGTAACACTTAGGTAACACTTAGGGCACACTTAGGTAACACTTAGGGCACACTTAGGTAACACTTAGGTAACACTTAGGTAACACTTAGGTAACACTTAGGGCACACTTAGGTAACACTTAGGGCACACTTAGGTAACACTTATGTAACACTTAGGTAACATTCATGTAACACTTAGGTAACACTTAGGGCACACTTAGGTAACACTTAGGGCACACTTAGGTAACACTTAGGTAACACTTAGGGCACACTAGGTAACACTTAGGGTACACTTAGGTAACACTTAGGTAACACTTAGGGCACACTTAGGTAACACTTAGGGCACACTTAGGTAACACTTATGTAACACTTAGGTAACATTTATGTAACACTTAGGTAACACTTAGGTAACACTTAGGTAACACTTAGGTAACACTTAGGGCACACTTAGGTAACACTTAGGGCACACTTAGGTAACACTTAGGTAACACTTGAGGCACACTTAGTTAACACTTAGGGCACACTTAGGTAACACTTAGGGCATACTTAGGTAACACTTAGGTAACACTTAGGGCACACTTAGGGCACACTTAGGTAACACTTAGGTAACACTTAGGTAACACTTAGGTAACACTTGGGTAACACTTAGGTAACACTTAGGTAACACTTAGGGCACACTTAGGTAACACTTAGGGCACACTTAGGTAACACTTATGTAACACTTAGGTAACATTTATGTAACACTTAGGTAACACTTAGGTAACACTTAGGTAACACTTAGGTAACACTTAGGGCACACTTAGGTAACACTTAGGGCACACTTAGGTAACACTTAGGGCACACTTAGGTAACACTTAGGTAACACTTAGGTAACACTTAGGTAACACTTAGGTAACACTTAGGGCACACTTAGGGCACACTTAGGTAACACTTAGGTAACACTTAGGTAACACTTAGGTAACACTTGGGTAACACTTAGGTAACACTTAGGTAACACTTATGTAACACTTAGGTAACACTTAGGTAACACTTAGGTAACACTTAGGTAACACTTAGGTAACACTTGGGTAACACTTAGGTAACACTTAGGTAACACTTAGGTAACACTTAGGGCACACTTAGGGCACACTTAGGTAACACTTAGGGCACACTTAGGTAACACTTAGGTAACACTTAGGGCACACTTAGGTAACACTTAGGGCACACTTAGGTAACACTTAGGTAACACTTAGGTAACACTTAGGTAACACTTAGGTAACACTTAGGGTACACTTAGTTAACACTTAGGGCACACTTAGGTAACACTTAGGTAACACTTAGGGCACACTTAGGTAACACTTAGGGCACACTTAGGTAACACTTATGTAACACTTAGGTAACATTTATGTAACACTAAAGGTAACACTTAGGGCACACTTAGGTAACACTTAGGGCACACTTAGGTAACACTTAGGGCACACTTAGGTAACACTTAGGGCACACTTAGGTAACACTTAGGTAACACTTAGGTAACACTTAGGTAACACTTAGGTAACACTTAGGGCACACTTAGGTAACACTTAGGTAACACTTGAGGCACACTTAGTTAACACTTAGGGCACACTTAGGTAACACTTAGGGCATACTTAGGTAACACTTAGGTAACACTTAGGTAACACTTAGGTAACACTTAGGTAACACTTAGGTAACACTTAGGTAACACTTAGGACACACTTAGGTAACACTTAGGTAACACTTAGGTAACACTTAGGTAACACTTAGGTAACACTTAGGGCACACTTAGGTAACACTTAGGGCACACTTAGGTAACACTTAGGTAACACTTGAGGCACAATTAGTTAACACTTAGGGCACACTTAGGTAACACTTAGGGCATACTTAGGTAACACTTAG